>CAUYPK010091928.1:0-57496 GCA_963574355.1 Loris lydekkerianus | reverse complement strand
GCACCATACACTGGTTTTATAAACAGTTTGACACATTTTCATTACACTGGTTAACATAGCCTTCCTGGCATTTTCTTAGTTATTGTGTTAAGACAATTATATTCTACATTTACTAAGTTTCACATGTACCCTTGTAAGATGCACCACAGATGTAATCCCACCAATCACCCTCCCTCTGCCCATCCTTCCCCCTCCCTCCTCTCCCTCTCCCCCTTCCCCATATTTTTAGGTTATAACTGGGTTATGGCTTTCATACGAAAGCCATAAATTAGTTTCATAGTAGGGCTGAGTACATTGGATACTTTTTCTTCCATTCTTGAGATATTTTACTAAGAAGTAGGTTATGTCTCCGACAAAGGTTTAATAACCAGAATCCACAGAGAACTCAAACGTATAAGCAAGAAAAGAACAAGTGATCCCATAGCAGGCTGGGCAAGGGACTTGAAGAGAAACTTCTCTGAAGAAGACAGGTGCACGGCCTACAGACATATGAAAAAATGCTCATCATCCTTAATCATCAGAGAAATGCAAATCAAAACTACCTTGAGATACCATCTAACTCCAGTAAGATTAGCCCATATCACAAAATCCCAAGACCAGAGATGTTGGTGTGGATGTGGAGAAAAGAGAAAATCATTCTTAACAATTGCCCATGACTTCTTCCCGTGATAGCCTGTGATAGAGAAGAATATTATGTGCACATTCCTTTTCCACCTGCACAGGTTCTTTGCTCTTTCATTGAACTATTTATATCCTGGAGATCATTCATCTTGCAATATCTTATACTTTCTTCTTAAGAAAAATTTCTTTCATGAAGGTAATTTTAACCATAGTTTCTCTAAAGCTTTAGTTTGAAATCAATAATCTACAGTGTAGGATCAGTTTTAGATAGTAAACTGTAAAGACAGATAGTGCTTAGATCCAGACCTATCTTGAAAACAAAGTACTGTCTATCCATATCCACATTTGCAATGTTCTTTTCCCATTTCAGTTTGTCAAACAATTGAATATATTAAGTCTGGGACCAGAGACAATGTCAAGGTGAACTTATGTGAGGAATTCACACCTCTCAAAGAAAAGTATACTTTTAAGTAAAAAATTATAATTGGGTAAAACTGGGACTCAGTGCTTTCACTACTTTTACAAGTCACTCTCCTGAAATTATGACCTACATGTGTAGGGTTGCTGTTGAATCCAGATAATGTTAATTTTGTCTCATTTATATTCTATTTAGTTTTACCAAACTAAGTGTTGGTGGGTTTAGGAAGGGTGGTAAGATTGTGACAATATAGCTATTTTTTTGTGAAAAATGGAGGAAATCTCTCTGTAAAATACCTAAACTATTTTGGGGTAAAGAAAGAAACATAAAATTCCTGGAATGAATGGTGAAGTGGACCTTGGTAGCTGAACTGCAGCAACTAGGTGTCTGGGCTGGTTCTTGGGAGAGTTTTTAGGATAGCAATGATCCTGAGGACACAGAACATGGAAAGTCCCTGCTCCTTGTCATCACAGAATTTGGCCCTCAGCCTTCTCTTCTTAAAGAGTGATGCTTCTGGCATTTCTGATATTGTTTTCTTTCCCTGTCCCTCTTTAAGGAGAGAAATCCAATGTATTTTTGCTAAAATTCTCTAAAATTGAATTTGGGAACCTCAGAGGACAAAAATCCTGATGTGAAGCCTATAGAAGGAAAGACATCTTCTTTATCAATCTAATTATAATCGAATATATCCTACACCTACCTGTTTACTCTTTCATGGTGCTCACCCGTAAGATGTAGGAAGGGTAGATGTCACAGTTCTAGGTAGGAATCCTTTGTCCTTAGGCTTTTCCAGGGCCTCATGGTGGCCAAATTTGTTAATTTCTGTTAGTTTTAGTTTCTTCATCCCCAAATGGGACCAATAGTATCTACTTCCAGAAGTGATACACAAATATCTAATGGCAGTGGGTCTTGGCTGTTACCCGACTGATGGCATACACATCCCAAGGTTGGGCCTGGTACTTACCATCTGAATGTCAACCAGGATTGACAGAGTGGCTATAAGGGTAAATAAGAACATGCATGTGATTGTATTTTGAAAACTACCAGGGGTGTATAAATACTATTAATACAAAATGCATGCAGTGAGAAAAACATTTGAGAAGTGCTTTGAGCTGTTTGACCAAAAGGTTCTCTAATGAGAATAAAGAATTATTTCCCTATGATGTCAACTTATTTAAATATATGCTTATTATAAAATTCAGCAGCATCCCTAGGTATTTACCCAAGAGAAATGAAAACATAAGTCTACCACAAAGGCTTTTATAGTAAATACTATAGTTTTATTCATAATAGCTGAAAACTAGCAATGGTTTGCCATGTTCATCTCCTGGAGAATGAATAAAGGCTCTGTGGTGGATCCATGTAACAAGACAGTACTCAGCCATAAAAAAGAGCAAACCGATGATGGACAGACAACACGGACGCATCTCAAAAGCACGAAGCTAAGTGAGAGAAGACTGATACTAAATGTTACATACCATATGATTCCATTTATATGAAGTTCTATGAAACGCCAAACTTCAGTGACAGAAAGCAGATCAGTGGTTGCCAGGGTCAGGGGAGGTATGATGAACTTTGTGGTATGATGGTAATATTCTGTATTATGACCAAGGTAGTGGTTATATGACTATATTTGTCCAAACCCAAGGAATTTTATACTGAAAATACATCAATTTTATTATATGAAGATTATTCTTTAATAAAAAGCTGATTTAAAAATAGAAATAAAAATAGTTCACTCCTAAACAAAATAGAAAATGTTACGTTGAAAGAGGAGAAACATATTACAAATAAAAATTCCTCCCTTTCATAGGTTATATAGTTAGGTTTCAGCTTTTAGGTGATGACTTTTACAGCCTCATCTCTTGCATCAAGCTTTATACTCTAGCAAACACCTGGCTTGCCAAGTAGTCCTCCATGTACACCACACTGTCTCTTTCTTTCCTGCCATTTGCTTACACTGAAGACTTGCCTGGAGTGGCTCCCTCCCTGTTCTTCCCTGGGACTCCCACTTCCTCCTTCACTCACCTGGCTACTCCTCCTTACCTTGAAGATTCAGTTTGGAATTCACCTTCTCCAGAAGGCTTTCCTTAATTTCTTCTCATCCCTTGTACTTTGGGGCACCTGTAGGCATTCCTGGTTATTAGTTTTATCACTGTGCTGACCAGTTACATTATAATTAACTCTTTATATGCCTTTCTTCCCTAAAATACTGTATTATCTAAACTAGAGGCTAGGAACTATATCTTACATTCTTTTTTTTTTTTTTTTTTTTTTTTTTTTTAAGAGATGGGTCTTGCTCTGTTACCCAGGCTGGAGTACAGTGGCACAGTCATAGTAATGTAGTTCCACTGTAACCTCAAACTCCTCCTGTGTGAGCTCAAGTGATCCCACTGACTTAGCCTCCTAAGTAGTTAGGACTATATAAGTACACACCACCATGCCCAGGCAGGGGTCCTCAAACTACAGCCCGTGGGCCACATGAGGTGGTGTGATTGTATTTGTTCCCATTTTGTTTTTTTACTTCAAAATAAGATATGTGCAGTGTGCATAGGAATTTGTTCATAGTTTCCTTTTAAACTATAGTCCGGCCCTCCAATGGTCTGAGGGACAGTGAACTGGTCCCCTGTTTAAAAAGTTTGAGGACCCCTGATTTTGTAGAGATAGGATGTTGCTATGGTGGTCCAGGTTGGTCTGAAACTTTTGGCCTCATGAAATCCTCCTACTCCAGCCTCTCAGAGTGCTGGGATTACATGCATGAGCCACCATGCCTGGCGTTCTTATATCATTTTAATTCTCAGAGCCCAGAATATTGGTGATGGTTGATCAATGTTTGTAGAATCAATAAATGGGAGTGCCAAAGGGAGTGGCGAGGCCATGTGAGGTTGTGGAAATAATGGAAGGCAAGGAAGATATAGTTGAATTGAACTCTCTCTCTTAGTGGTTAGAGTAACTTTTTGACAAGTTGGTTAACGTGTCAGTCTTAGCTTTCTCGGGTAGAAAATGAGGGAAATAGTTCTATCTATGGACAGCTCCTGAGTTACAAACATCCCACTTATATACAGCTTGCACTTATAAATGGAGGCTATTATATTACAGGCAATGTTTGAATAGCACAAACCTATTCCAAATTCCATACAAATTCAACTTAAGAACAAACTTATCTTGTTCATAACCCAGGGACTGCCTATACTGGATAGGACTACTGTGAGTCATAAATAAGAAGATGCATCTAAAAGTGCTCTGTATATAGTAACAATTTGCAAAGTAAGTTATTTAAATCATTAGAAGAGCATTATTTCTCAGTTCTAGGACATAGCGACTCAAACCAAACCAAATACATAAAGTAGGTTCACTTCCAACTGTTTAAGGATGGGTTCAGCATTACATTAATATTATACATTCACCTGACACCCCATCTAGATAGCAAAAACTTCCCCTGCTTATCAGAAACATTTATAGTCTTCTCAAATCCTTTCACTCTGTTATTTCCCATTGCGACAATTGCCAACAAGTCTATAAAACTCCTGAGTCTCCTCTTATTTCTCTGTGGCTCTTCTGCAAAACTGACTAGAGCTCATTGTACCGAGAAATGTGAAAATGACAAGCCAAGTAGAGCTTAGCACAGAAATCTAGAGTGATGTTGGCTGGTTTTCTTTGAGAAAGATAAACACCAAAATAATGTTGCAACTGCATCTCCTTTTTAGAGTCTCATAAACTATCTTTGGTTAGCACAGAAATCTTTCAATTTTAAGCTAATAAACAAGTCTGGATTTTGGAAGTCTGCTATCTTTATTTGGAACTTTTTAAGACTAAAGAATTTCACTCTGCCTAAGATCCATTTTCCACAAGTCTTAAAATCTGAACTTGGCACATTATCCCTGTGGTCGTCTTTGTAGCACCTCACAAGTATTTTCTTTTTCCAAAAGCAGTATTTTACCTTGATTATAGATTAATGGGAACTATGCTTTATTTTTAGGTAACACCACAAACACTAGTCCCTTGACCCAGTCTCATTGCCTCTATTCATCACTATTTTTAGTTTCTACTAACCTTATTGATACTGTTTGGAACAAAATGGGAGAAAACCTAATTAGGTATATAAATTGTGAGGAACATTAGGAATGAATCAAAATGATATTGTAGATAATGTGACTATTTTCAGATACATGATAAAAACAAATGAAGTGGAGAAGAACATGTGAGAGATATTGAAATATTTGGGTGGTATAGTAGAACATGTAAATATTTATATTTATGACATAGAATAAGAAGAGAAAGCAAAAAAAAAAATCTCTATATTGTAATCATTATTAATAAATGAATTTCTATTTCAAGGTAATTTAAACCTATGTTCTAATCTGGGTAAGCAATTTAAAATATTTTGCTGACTTGTTGATTTAACCTTTTAAATAATATGCCCAGGGCAATGAACTTCTTGCAGCATGTGATTTATCCAAATGTGTTTTTGGTTAGTATATGAAAATATTTGGGGAATGGATCCAAAGCTTATGCTTATTTACTTTACATAAATTGGAGTTTCCCATGAGTGACTGTAAAAATTGGAGGAAGTGGAAAGAAAGAACTTGAATATAAACCAAATGTTTGTTTATATACTTTATTTAGAAAGCCACATTAGTGACTCTGATAGTTGGAATATTAACCCAGTAATTCTTTTTCTTGTTGAATTATTATTTTTATATACAATTACATAGTCTTATATATTCAATTCTCTTTGGTGTACCCATAGAGGATTATTATATTTTTACCTAATAGGTTCTTTTTAATATTCCAGTCTAACAAATTTGCATTTAAGAAAACTACTTAATTCCAGTCTATCTTTTATTTGCACAGGTAATTCTTCCCCCGCCCCTCCTAAAAACAGCATCATAACTTCTTAGAGCTTTTTCTGCTTTTAAGATCTTTGGAACTCACACTGGGTTACATGCCTTCACAAAGGTATTTCCCAGCCATTCATCTTTAAATACATTTAAATTTACATTATTATTTTTTAAAGGATTAAAAGAATCTTCAAAAATGATGTATCTATTCACTAAACAGCATATGTTAATTTATAAGGACTGTTCATTTTTTAAAAAGGCATTATTTCATGTCTCCTGCCCCTTGCATAGTAAGAAACTTCTCCTTTAAAAAGCCATTGTAAAACACTCCTGAAGGAATCAAATTGTTAGTATGATTGGGAAATGGGACCTTTGCTCTGAGGCACATGGTTTTGAGTGGCTTAGGTACAGATATAAAACTGAATAAAGGTAAGTGAAGCAAGGGAATTATAGAATGGTTAGCAGAGATCCTTAGACAATGAAGACCTTGGCACATGGATACAGCCTTTGAGATCTTTCATACAATCCTTATAGGGCCTGGTGCAGCACTGTTCCCACAGGAGAAAGGATGGCATTGCCACTAGAACAGCTGTGAGAAAAATAAATGGAAGGCTGAGCACAAAAAGTGCTGAGTCCCTTGGAGGGTTTTTCCCACAAGCTAGACCTGATGTCTAGTTTTTTTAACCACATGTTATTTCTTCTCTTTAAAAATAAAAAGAAAAAACATTACTATTTTTAAAAAAGCCAAAGTGTTTGTTGTCGAACCTGATAGAGATTTGGGCTGTCACTCAAAAAGAGTGACAGGCTTCTTCCAGTGATTTTTCTTCCTGTGGGGTTAGGTCAGAAGGATGTGGTTATAACATAAATTGTGATTTCATTTTGTTTATCTCTCACTCAGAAGCCTCCAATGGTTCCTATTCTCCACAGTGATAATAGGAAAAGGTTCAGACATTTTAGGGTGGCAGGTGGAGGCCCTCTAGACTTTGGCTTTAATCCTAGAATAACTTTATTCTAGACATCTTTGGAGGGAAGTAGAGAATAAGCTGAAGGGTGAGGCCTGAGGAACTCTAAAAGAAATCAGTACCCAGATCACTAAATTCAGGGAGAACCAAAGAAGTCTCGTACTGTCTACATCAGCAATCTTTCCAAGGTACCTTTCCGAGATGAGAGAATAGTGCTTATCTCGGTGACTGTGCCCAGGGTTAACGTGACATTTCTCGACGCCAGGCTGTCACTTTACTTATGGATCAGGACATATTTTGTGAGCTGATGTATTAGATTCTGGAAGGAGGAGTCAATCCCAGAAGACAGGTAGGAATTAAGTGAGGTACTCAGGACACCAGCCTAACGGGGTTAGACTTGAGGAAATTACCATGAAACCAGGTTCTAAGAGATGTGCAAGTCAGGCTGACCTCAGAAAGGGAGGGGTGAGGTGGCAATGGACAGGAAGATAGCAGCTCACTCTGCTACTCCACACTCATGTAACCCTTGGCATATCACTCACCAGAAAACATGCCATGTCTTCTTCCATAGATTTCTCTGGTGTACTGAAAAGGCCCTAGGTAGGCAGAGACTATAGACTTTAAATTTTGATGGCTTAGGCAGGGCAAGTTCTTTCAGGGACTGACATCCATCTTCTCTGGATTCTTCCAGCATTGTAACTCGTCTCTTTATGATACATATGATGAATTATTTCATCTTTTCCAATGAATTTGTGCTACTTCAGACCAAGGAATATCTTATATTTATATTTTTATTGTCTTTAAGTCTTACCAAAGTATTAAATGCTTCTTGAATGAATAACACATTTTGGGGGCCTTAAAATGTTTACTTACCTAAAGCTAGGATGATACCAAACAGTAAGCCCAGTTTCATGTAATTTGGGTTTTAATATTTTTTAATAAACAAAATCAATCTATGGTTCTCTTAAGCTCTATTTTTATTCCTGTCAATAGAATACAAAATCACAGGACTTTATCACTTAGATTGGGGACTGTGAATGTGCTGAAGGCAACTAAGTGCCTTTCTCTTTCTGATTATTTTGAAAACAACATTTTTTCACTAGAAAGATGAAAGGCTTTTAGTACAAAACTGTGACAGGAATCTGGAAGGATGGATGGATGAATAGATACTTCAGGAGAGCTTTCGTTCCAAGTTAAGGTATTATTCAGGCTTAATTTAAGGAAGTGATGTACTATTTGTCTTGCAAAAATTTGTTACTAGTACTAAAGGTTAATGAATTAAATATACTACTCTGAATCTAGGTGTATTTCTCTAAATCTTGCCCTTAACATAAATATTATCTTCTATTAATGATTTTGTACCATAATTCTTTTAAATGTAGATTTTATTGAATACCTGCTATAGGCCAGTTGAGATGTAGGTGATATTAATATAGAAATGAGTAAAACACAATTGCTACCATCAGGGGCTCACACTGACATCATGTGATGCACTTCATGGAATACAAAGCAATTGATGCATGGATAGAAAGGAAAGTGGTGTATTCATAGAATAGAATATTCTGTGGCGACGAAGTACTGATGCATGCTAACATATGGATGAACCTCAAAGACATTAGGATAAGTGAAAAACGCCGATACAGAAGACACTTTATATGATTCCATTTACATCAAAGGTACAGAATAGGCACATCTGTGGAGATAGACAGTAGATTAATGGTTTCCAGGGGTTTGGCAACCCTGCTTTTTCAGTGGAAGGCACAGATGGGGAATTATTAATAATGGTACAGTGTTTGTCCTGGGGGGGATAAAAAATGCTTCAAAATTTATGTGATGGTGGCCACGTAACTCTGAATATACTAAGAACCTTTTGATGGTACTCTTTAAATAAATGAATTGTATGGTTTGTAAATTTCACCTCAGCAAAGCTGTTGTTAGAAAAAGGAAAGAGAGAAAAATGAAAGAAGGAAATAGATTTTCAAACTCTTTGCCAGTTAGGGGAAGAAGAGAAATGAGAAGGTGGTAAAGAATGTTTATTTCTGAAATGGTTATCTATTAATAATTTACACAGCAGTTCCAAAGTACACCTTCTCATTCTATCCTCTCACCATTGCTTTGATTTTGTTAGTATATAAAGAAACTGAAGCTTGGAAAGCTTAAGTGACTTGCCAAAAGGCATACAACCCAAGAAGCAGAATGGGCAATTAAGCTCAGCTTTGGGAAAAGCAGAGCACAGTTGAGGGGTTTACTCAGAAAGGAGATACATCTGTCTCCGAGATGAGAAGAAAGAAAGAAAGACAAGAGGAAGATGTAGACATTTTGAATTCTCTGATCTCAGGAGCTTTAATAGTCTAAATCATGTTTTTAGCACGTTTTACTTTGATTCTTTTACAGGCTAATATATTATGCTAATTTAGTATTTACATTTTAAATTCCTTGGGGACAGGGCAATATTTATATCATTTGAATCCTTCTGGTAAGGCATACCTTTGGATATTGTGGGTTTGGTTCCAGACCACTTCTGTAAAGTGAATATTACAATGAAATGAGTCATTTGAATTTTTGGTTTTCCAGTGTGTAGAAAAATTATGTTTACACTATACTGTAGTTTGTAAAGTATGTAATAACATTATGTCTAAAAGACAATGTACATACTTTAATTAAAGAATGCTTACTGCTGGAAAATGCTAATGATCATCTGAGACTTCATGGAGTTGTAATCTTTTTGCTGGTGGGGGATCTTGTCTTCATGCTGACGGCTGCTGACTGAACATGGTGGTGGTTGCTGAAGGAGGGGATGGCTGTGGCAATAGGACAACAATGAAGTCTGCTACATTGATTGGCGAGTCCTTTTATGAAAGATTTCTCTGTAGCATGTGATGCTGTTTGATAGCATTTTACTCACAGTAGAACTTTCAGAATTGGAGGCAATCCTCTCAAGCCCTACTACTGCCTTGTCAAGTAAGTTTATGAAATATTCTAGATCCTTTGTTGTTATTTAAACAATATTCACAGCATCTTCACCAGGAGTAGATTCCAACTCAAGGAACCACTTCCTTTGTTCGTCTACAAGAAGTAACCCCTCCTTAAAGTTTTATTATGAGATTGCAGCAATTCAGTTACATGTTCATGCTCTGCTACTAATTCTAGTTCTCTTGCTATTTCTACATATCTGCAGTTGTTTCCTCCACTGAAGTCTTGAATTCCTCAAAGTCATCTGTGAGGGTTGAAAAGGTATTAGAAACTCCAGCTAATGTTCATATTTTGGCCTTCTTCCATGAATCACAAATATTCTTAACGGCATTTAGAATGATGAATCTCTTCCAGAAGGCTTTCAATTTACTTTGCTGTAGAGCCATTAGAGGAATCGCTATATATGGCAGCCATAGCCTTCTGAAATGTATTTCTTAAATAACAAGACCTGAAAATTGAAATTATTCCTTGATCCATGAGATGCAGAACATGTGTTAGCAGCCATGAAAACAACATTGATCTCATTGTACATCTCTGTTAGAGCTCTTAAGTGAACAGGTGCATTGCCAATGAGCAGTAATATTTTGCAAGAAATCTTTTTTTCTGATCAATAGGTCTCAAAAGTGGGCTTAAAATATTCAGTAAACTATGCTGTAAACAGATGTGCTGTCATCCGGGTTTTGTTGTTCCATTTATAGAGCATAGGCAGCATAGATTAAGAATAATTCTGAAGTGCCCTAGGATTTTCAGAATGGTAAATGAGCATTGGCTTCAACTTAAAGTTACCCGCTGCAGTAGCCTCTAACAAGAGAGTCAGTCTGTCCTTTGAAGATTTGAAGCCAGGCATTGCCTTCTCTCTAGCTGCGAAAGTTCTTCCAATAAAAGCTATTTTGTCTGCATTGAAAATCTGTTGTTCATTGTAGCCACATTTATCAATGTGATTTTAGAGAACTCTTCTGGGTAACTTCCGTGACTTCTTCATTACAACTTGCTGCTTCACCATGTGCTTTTATGTGATGGAGATGGCTTCTTTCCTGAAATCTCATGAACCAAACTCTGCTACCTTCACATTTTTCTTTTGCAGTTTTCTCTTCTCTCAGCCTTCATAGAATTGAAGAATTAGTGTCTTGCTCTGGATTAGGCATTGGCATAAGGGAATGTTGTACCTGGTTTGGTATTTCCAGGCCACTACAACATTCTCCATATCCACAATAATACTGTTTCACTTTCTCATCATTTATGTGTTCACTGAAGTAACACTTTTAGTTTCCTTCAAGAACTTTTCTTTTGCATTCCCAATTTCACTAACTGTTTGGCTTAACAAACCTAGTCTATCTGGGCTTTTGTCATGCCTTCTTCACTGAGCTTAATCATTTCTAGTTTTTGGTTTAACACTTTTACTTTAATTCTTAGAGGGCCTTGTGGGATTATTAAGTGACCTAGTTTCATTATTGTTATATCTTACTGAATATAGACTCCTAAAGAGAGAGAGAGGCAGAGAACAGCTGGTTGGTAGGGTAGTAAGAACATCAAAACATTGATTTAAGTTCATCATCTTCTTTGTGCACAGTTTATGGGAGTGCCCAAATGATTATAATAGGAATAGCAAAGATCATGGATCACAGATTATAAAAGATATAAAATAATGTAAAAATTTAAAATACTGTGAGAATCACATAAGTATGACAGATACATGAAGTGAACACACAGGTTGGAAAAGTATTGCTTATAGATTTGCTTGACACAGGGTTGCCATAAGCATTCAATTCATTAAAAAAAAAACAATTATCCATTAATCACAGCAAAGCAAAGCAAATAAAATGAGGGATGCCTGTATATTTGGGGGGAGTTAACTATCCATTTGCCTGTGTTGAGCAACTATATTCTGTGGAAAATATGAGCTTATTGGCAAAAAATACAATGGCCACAGATTCCAACATATGTCCTTGTTAATTGTCTTAATTTTGTAAGAGTGCATCAATTATCATGTCAATATAAATTGCTTTGCTCTGACTCGACAAATGTGGAATACACATTCATTCCAAATTTCCGGCATAGACTATCCTTCAAATATTTGTTAATTCTCATCAAATCCTTCTCTTGTTTTTCTTGTTGCACCCTTCTTCCTATCCCCAGATCAAATCATTCAGCAACACCTGTAGATTCTATTTCTAAAATATATTACAAATTCAGCCAATTCTTTTCTTATGCTATGAAATCAGACAAGCCCACCATCATAATCTTTGTTTAGGTCTTTCTTTTCACCTGATCTCACTATTTCAAGTTTATCTCTCTACAACTGGGACAACTATTTTTTTTTTCTATAAAAATTCTGCCATATGGTTCTGCTGGTCCTTCTGCCTGGAAAAATTATCATACAATTATCTTTCAAAGTACATTTTAAAAACTCATTCTGCAGACACTATTCTCTGTTGATTGTAGAATAATTTTTCTCTCTCTTTTTTTAGCTTTTGTGTTTTATAGTTTTTAAAATATTTTTTAATTTGACAAGTAAAAATTGTATATCTTTATGGTGTACAATGCAGTTTTGGTATATGTATACATTATAGAATGGCTGAATCAGCCTGTTTAACATAGGTATTACCTCACAAACTTACCTTTTTTGTGGTAAGAACACTTACAATCTACTCTCTAAGCAATTTTCAAGTATACAGTCTATTTTGATTAACTATGGTGACCACGATGTACAAAATATTTTTCAAGCTTGTTTCTCCTGTGTAATTGAAATTTTGAATCCTCTGACCAACATCTTCCCAATCCTTCCATCCCCCAGTACCTGGTAACAAGCAGGTACAAACAATTCTGTGAGTTTGAATTTTTTAGATTTAATATACAAGTGAGCTTACACAGTATTTGCTTTTCCATTCCATTCCATGTTTCACTTAGAGTAATGTCTTTTAGGTGCATTCATGTTATTGCAAATGAAATATTTTCTTCTTTTTAAAAAATGAATATTAATTCCATTGTGTGTATGTACCATGTTTTCTTCACTCACTCTTCCATGGATGGCCACTTAAATAAATTCTATATCTTGGTTATTGTGAATAATGCTGCAGTGAGCATGGGAGTGCAGCTATCTCTTTGCCAGACTTGTCTGTCCAGGTGTTCCTCTGCAAGTCCATCTCATCACTTGGGATGACATCATCCATCTGCAATTGAGTGACCAGGAAGAGTAAAGACCTGCCTCTCTTGTTAAGACTCATGGTCACATTGAACTACAGAGAATTTGGAAAATGGGTCTTTTTTTTTTTTTCCCCTAGAAGGTCATCTTCTAAGCAATATTAAAAGTTTTATTAATAACTGAGGGAGAGGAAGAAAATGGATATAGAGGGAGGTAATGTCCATATGTATTAGAAATAGACTCTTGTACATTAACATCACAAATAACTTTCTAGTAGGAAATTTGTACTACTCTTGAGCAACTGGCTTGTTTTCTTGTCATGGACACTGTGAATCTTGTGCCTGATTACATTTTGCTCTTTTGTCACCAGGCTGTTTGTGGCTAAACTTATGGTCCTCCTAGAAACTCCACCAACCTGTGACATGGACTTTCTTAAAATAATGGGGGTTTTATTTATTTATTTATTTTTGAGACAGTCTCACTCTGTTAAAACCTCTAATTCTTATGTTCAAGTGATCCTCCTGCCTCAGTCTCCTGAATAGCTGGGACCACAGGCACCTGCCACTGCTACTGGCTAGTTTTTCTAGTTTTAGTAGAAACAGGATCTTGCTCTTGCTCAGCTTGGTCTTCGAATTCCTGAGCTCAAGCAATCCAGCCGCCTTAGGCTACCAGAGTGCTAGGGTTATAGGCATGAGTCACTGTGCCTGACCTAAAATAATGTTAACCATGAAATTATTTTATTTTACTATGTCTGTTTTCTTTACCTTCTTTCTTTGTTATATTTAATTTTTTTTCCATGTATTTTTGGTAATAAGTCAGAAAATTCTTTTGGTAGTAAGTCATAAAATAAGTAAAACACAAGTATATATAAATATCCTGTATTTAATGAATATGATAAAAGTCCCTATATCATAGAGCTGTGGAGAGAATCAAATAGGTTAATATAAGTAAAGTCTTTAGAACAGAGTCTGGCACATTGTGAGACCTCTATATAAATGTTAGTACATTAGTATTATTATTGTAATTAAGTCTTTACTGAAGTGACCATCAAATAAACCTGCTTAAGAGACAGTTTTATTAACACTTTTAAACAAGGTTAAATGAAGATTAAAAACATAAAAACATTTAAAGGCCACTCAACAACAATTATTCTATCCCTGCATATTATAATCTATGTAGCAGGTAGGAAATGCATTGTGCTGTGCAAGATAATGTGCTAAAAATATTAGTGGTTATGGCCTATAAGGCATTTTATATGTCTAGTATTTAGGCATCTAGAAAATAAAATGTTATGAATGAGTAATGGATAAAGATTTCATCACCAGAATGATGGTTGATCTCGCTCTCCTTTTCGTCTGTTAAGAGACAGAAGGTCTCTATCAGATAGGTATGGGCTTGAAATCTTAGACCTGCAATGAACCAAACTCTGTGACCTAAATAAAGTGTCAGTTTTCATATCTGAGTATTTCTATTGGGAAACAAATGATGCCTGCCACATAGGGACATAAAGAAGTATACGAAGTAATGCATGTAAAGTGCTTTGTATGGTGCCTGGCCAAAATGTACAAGGAATAGTCATTTTTGTTATCATTAGATTAATGCAAATCATTCAAAATGAATAATTATTACCTTTTACATCTTGGATTTATATTGAATATATATAGACCTGTTTTTTTTTTTCTTTAAATATTTGAAAATCCTATGCTAAAATCTGACAGAAATCCTGAAAGGGCTTCAATTTTTCCCATTCCATCACAAGATTATATAAAATAGCAGTTTTCAAATACAATTCAAGGATCACAATGGTCCATGTGGATTCTTGGGAACTATGCAAGCTGTGAACTCCTATAGCATTAACATTTCTAATGCCACAGCATTTATACTTAACTTTTGATATGGATGAATAAATTATTAATATTGTTAAATGAATGTCTGGTTTTCATTAATTGGTAGCTCATCAAAAACTTCCCATTCATTTTGTTGAGTTCAGTGGTTGGGGATAAATGGACTGAGAGGCTCTTTACCCTGCCAAAGTGGATAATGAACAATATGGTCAATTCAATTCAACTCGGCAAATGTACTGAATTCAGAATGTGGGAAAGCATTGCATTACAAATTGTAGTAATATCAAGGACATCCCCTGTGGTGGCCATCTGTTGTCTGCTACCCAGGATTCCTTTGCTTTCTATTTGGGAACTATGACATTTGCCCAGTCCCAGCTATGGTTTGGTTAGGATTGGCCCCTTATCCAGGTCTAGCGGTAGGGAGGCTTTATTTGGCTGAAGGTAACCAGCACAGCCCATCCCAATGGCCATAGTATTAGATTCATGAGTGGGCATGTAACTCATGACTCTTGAACAGACTTCTTCACTAAGACTTACAAAAACTGAAGTTTTCTCTGTCTTTGCTGTGGTGTGGAAGGTGCTGGAAGAGACACTCTTTTTCCCTGGGCAGTACAGTAAGGATAGAAGGTCTAGGAGAACCTGGAGCTGATCGGGTGCAAAATACTACACAGATACTGAAGGTAAAGCTGACATGGTGAACGGAAACACCAAAAGCCAGAAACTGCTGGGAGCTGGCACTATCACTGGTCACACGAGCAAAAACATTTCCAAGACAGTTGGAGTGGAGTTTCTTATCACTTGTAAGGGTGAAAATCCACATGTTCTTTGATCTCAATAATTAAAAAAAAAAAATGCTGTGACTCAAGCATTGCTATTATTTTAGAATACTGATTAATATCTGTAATAAGACTTTTTTTTTTTTTTTTTTTTTTTTTTAGATGAAGTCTCACTCTATTGCCCAGGCTAGAGTACCAGGGCTTCAGCCTAGCTCACAGCAACCTCTAACTCCTGGATTCAAATGATCCTCTTGTCTCAGCCTCCCAAGTAGCTGGGACTATAAGCTACCTGGCTAATTTTTCACTTTTTAGTAGATATGGGTCTCACTTTTACTCAGGCTGGTCTCGAACTCCTGAGCTCAAGTGATCCTCTTGCCTCAGCCTTCCACAGTGCTAGGATTATATGCATAAGCCACCACACCTGGCTGTATACCTAATAAAACTTGGGAATTAAAATTATCGTGGAAACAAAATTGACCAAAGACAGGTATTTTTTAAAATGAATTTGGAGTCGGTCTGACCTCGATTCAAATCCAAGCTCTGCCAATTTCTAAATATGTGAACCTCTTCCTTGTGCCTCAGTTTTCTTACCTAAAATATGTGGCTAATGCCCTCACTTCCACCTCCTTAAAACTATATGCTGCTGACTTTTAACTGGAATGAAATTAACATCAATAGTTGTATTTGTATCTGTCTAGACAATGGACTTTCATAACATCCAGAAATTTTCATGTAAGCCATATGGTTCTGATATATGCGTCCTGTCTCTAGAATCTTCTTCTAGTGGTAAATTATATCAAATTGAATCATGAAACCAAGTCAGATTTATTATTATTTGGGACAGAATTTCTGATTTGTTACAGTATTTTTTTCTGAAATTTTATTTCTCTAAGGACAGCTTAGGACACAACATTTAAAGACATAGCTAAATAAAAGGGCCCATTTTGGAATACCAAGTTGTTATCAAATTATTTTATTCCTCTAATATAACACTATAATAATACTTGTTATTGTGTTATTGACACAATACATCAGCACCATTTTTTTCCCCTTGGTTTGTGAAGATGGAACTTGGAAACAAAATGCTTTCAGAGATGAAATAGTGAAGTCTACTGAAAATGTGCATGAAGAATTATTTAACATTATGACATGGCAGCTTGTTTCTGTTAGAAATGACATCAGGTGAGTTAGATAGAGTTAGCCAAGACTGTACTTTAATGATCTTGAGTCTAGTTTACCTGCTATTTAAAATTCTTTGTCATTTAGTCTACCAGTTTTAGATCACTGCACCTGCTGAAGTCTTCAGATTTGTTTGCTCTCTGAAGCAAACATTTGATCACTTTGATGTGTGTGTTCATTTGATCACTTTGATATTTGATAGAAGAAGGAAAGTAGTTGTCTAATTTTCACTCAAGAATATTTTCTAAGGTACCAATATGTTTATTCTATGTCTCATCCATCAACCTTAGATCATGAAATGCTCTGATAAAAACTTTTAGTTCAGGTCCCCTGAATTACTCAGTTCTCAGCCATCCTGTGGTAACAAACAACCTCCAAAATCTTGGAAGCTTATAACAACCAAGATTTATTTCTTGTTCACTTTGTTTAAAGAGGGTGTCAAAAAATGTATACATAGTTTAAGAAAGGAAAACACTATATTAAAATTCTAACACTCAAGTCACGTTTGACTTCTGCAATTACAAGAGGTGCTCAAATGTGACTTGTATTCATCTTTTATTATCAGTGTATATTGAGTATTACAATTTTAAAAGTTTTTTTTTTTTCTTAAAATGTGTATACATGTTGGGGGGCTGCCAGCTGGTGGTACCTTTGCTTCTGTCTTAGGAGTCTTTTCTTTATCTAGAGCACAGATGGAAGGAGCAGCTCCCATCTGGAACATGCCATCTTGTGGGCTTTTAAGAGATAAAGCCAAATTTTGCAATGGTCCTTACTGCTCCTCCTCAACTGTAACCATATATCATGCTCATGCTCGTCACACTGGCCAGAGCAAGTTGCTTAGCCAACTTGCAGGGTCAGTGTCTTTAACAGAGATCCTACAGTTTACAAGGCAATGGGCAGCCATGTGTTGTCCTCTTAAAGGAAGGGGAGAGGAATAATGGAATATGTTCTCAGTCTATTTTGGGTGGCACCAGCAGCATCTTTTTCTCCCAATACCTTGTACTGCTGCTGCTGCTGCTTCTCCAACAAGCCCTTTCTTGCTTCTCACACCTACCTCTTCATCACTTACTCTGTACCTCTTGCTGCCGAGTAGACCCATGGAACCTGTTCAGCTTTTCTGTCCAGTGAGATGTGGGATCTTCCAGATGAGGCCTAAGTTATTGCCTCAGTAAAATACGGAGCTGTCTGACATGATACAGAACAACCACTTGGCTGTGAGCCGAGTAGGTTCAGTATTTTCTGAAGTTACATCTACTTTGTTTTATTCTTGGTAATTTAGTAATTACCAAGTAATTAGTATTCTTGGTAATTTAAGTGAAATTATAAATAAATCAGATGATTACTGGTTATACCTACTAAATATATGTCCAGAGCCCTTAAATATCTACCCTTATTGTCTTACGGTGCTTTGTAAGGTACAGAAGAAGTTTATCATCATCATCTCATATGGTGTTCACAAGAAGCCTCATGATGCCAGTATTATTGTGATGCTCATTTTACAGACTAGGGAAAGTTAAGCATCTTATTCATGATCAAGTAGCTAGTATTCAAGCCAGGGTATGTAATGATGGAAATTTCCTATTACTGATGCAGAAAACCCCAGTTTTAACCATGTCTTAATGATTGGAAAATGTAATATAATAAACACCTTATTTTTAAAAAAAGCTATAGAGTAATATGGCTATAGGGTAAATTTTTTAAAAAATTTCTTCTTGATTTTGAATGATCTGATTATTAAATCTGTTTACGTGCAGCTTTCCTCAGGAAAACAGTCATTACATAGATGGGGCCATAAGGTTAGCAGAGTACAAAACTCCATGAAGCCAGTTTCCGCATGACACTAAGTGGCAAGGCAGCCACGCTGCTTCTGCAAGTGGCCTGCCATCCTTTGTTTCCACTGCCCCACCCAACCTAAGCCACTCTCATCTCTTACCCCGTAAGGGGCAGCTGGCCCTTAAACAGTCCTCCATGCCTTTCCTTCCTCCCTCCAAGCCTTTGACCATACTTTGAAAATGTGAATCTAAATTTGCCTGACTTCTCTATCCTCACTGCATTCGTTTATTATAGCTATGAGGCTCCTGTGTGACGTCACCCTGCAAACCAGGCCGGCCTCCTCTCATGTCATTCTCTCCATCACTCTTTCTTACTTTCATCTCAGCCCTCTCTCCTCCCCAGCCTCCTGCCAGTGTTTCCTGGTTAATTAGAACTAATTTTCCAGATTCCACCTTCCTAGGGAATCTGGACATGACTGCCAGACAGTGAAAATAGTCTGCTGTCCCCAGCACCTCACTTCTCTATCCCTGCCATCCTGAGACCTGTGGATTTTCCTCCTCAAATACCACTCAAAGCTGACAGGTACATGGAGCCCTCCTGCTGCTCACCTTCACAGGCATACCAGGTAATGGTGGTTTGTATAAAAGTCCTCACTCATCCATACTAATCACTTACCAAGAAACACCCAGTGACTAGGGAGAAAGCAGCCACATCAACCATGGTTTTTTGTTTTTTTTTAATTGAATCATAGCTGTGTACAATAATGCAATCATGAGGTACAAAGTTGTTTTTGACAAGAGTATATTTCAAGTTTTAGGGTATAAATGTTCCCTGTGAAAAGTGCTAAAAGCAATCCAGATACTCAGAAGTCTGACGCCTCTTCTTGCTGCCGCATTAACAAGGTGAACAGTTTGGACTTTGAAGTAATCAAATTTCTAAGGACCAGAGTGTTCTATGCTTATTGCTGCTGTGAGTTGATGAGTTGGGTCCCTGTAAAACTGGGCGTCCAATGTTACACATTGAGTTGAACATAATGGGCCTATGGTGGGTATCTTCTGTTGAGCAGCAAAAGTCTCTGTGTAAATTCTATTCTTTTAGATGTCCAGGTAAATAAGGTGCTCTGCTGGTGGCCTGTCCTCTGGTGTCAGTATGGTTAACAGGGCTCTTGGCACACCACCCCTTCAGGCAGACAGCTGCGTCTCTAGAGGTGGTGATAAATTACTGTGCTCATGGACTTTGGGGTAGTGGCGTCTGGGCTCTCTCATAAGGCTGACAGACCAGGTTTAATCTGAGCCAGATCTCAGGAGATGCAGTGTGGAGAGGGTGGTCATGTGCCTCCAGCTGTCATTGGAGTTGTGCTTTGCTCCTTGCTCTTCCTTCACTAACCTAACGGCTGAGTTTTAGTTTTTGTTTTTTTTTTTTCTGAAAATTTCTTTAAGGAGACCATTTTCCTTCCTGGTATTCACAGTGTGGAGAAGGGGCGTCTATAAATACCTTGATTAAAAATTGGAAGACTGTAGAATGTCTTGCTGTCTGTTTTGGGGCCTGGCAGGAAGCCTCCTATTCACTGTAAATGAATAGATGTTTCATCTATTTTTGTCTTCCTTTCTTTCTTCTCTACCCAGAAATGGCCTTTTCCTCATTTTCAGGCTATTGAAATCTTCTAAAGCCCTGTTAAAGTTTCTTCTTATACGAAACTTCCTAGATTTCCCCCAGTCAGAATTAACACTGATTTATGTTATTATTTCATGAAGTTTTATTTTCATCTAGCACTTGTGACATTCTGTGTCCTCTTAAAAGTTATTATTTACCCATTTTTCTTCCTCAGATGATACAGTCTTTAAAGACAGTTCCAGAATTTACCCATCTTTGTATTTTCCCCAATGTCCAACATGAAGTCCTGGCCCAGTAGGAGGGCTATAAATTTGGTGAATTAATTTGAATCTTCAATAATTGTTCTTCCATGAAGAGGACATCATTGCACAATCATAATATTCTCCATAAACAAATGGACTTTCCAAAAGAAAGGCTCTGATGTTCTTTTATCTGCCTTGCCATGAATTTGCAATTTCCTTACCACTTCAGGCCAAAACATTGAGTTTCCCAGAACAACTGTTTCCTCTTCTTCATAACTCTGAGTCCAGGAAAAAACCAGCCATTCCATGGACCTAGTTACCTTGCATCGTGTACATGGTAGAAGACTGCATGATAAGATTAAAAGCTAGGTTTCCTTTTGGGTAGGGCTGGATTATTTCCTGTTCAGAAGTTAAGTCTTCCGAAATAAGAATAAATTTCCTAAAACTTACCACAGTGAATTGAGCCCAGAGACACATTTTTCTGTCTATAGTCTTTTCCTTTTACTGCAAGAAAACATTATAAAATTCTTACTTCACCATCTTCTTATTCTTCACTGTTTTGGGAAGAAATCAAGTTAGAAGAGACAGAGATTGGAGTCTTATTATCAGATTCTCCACAGAAGGAATGGTCTGAGCCAATGCCATAGCAGTCAGCATCTGTTGTCTCTGTAAGGAGGCTGCCACAGTAAGTGGTTTAAAAAATAAATTGACCGATTTCAAAATCAAATGTGGAAAATAAAAAGGAACCTGAGGACTTCCATATCGTTTTTGTGATATAATAGGCTATAGCTAACAGAGTCACTTTATGAATATCCTTAGCTTTCATCTGCATTCTCTTTAGAAATAAACTCCTATAATCCTTTCCATTACTCTAACAAATCCTGACTCTTGTCCCACAGGGAAGCACCCACGCTGCTCACCTGTTAATAGACTTAGTGTGACGACCGCACCCTGATTGATGAGTAGGATCTTGTGTAGACTAAGGAAAACAACTGGTAACTGAAAACTTAGGAAACTTGTATACACTTATTTATTTTTCCTTCTTATTACTCTTAAAATGAAAACAATAACTTTTTTCTTTTGATATATTTTATGTTTGTGAGAGAAGATAACAATACAGTTAGTAGGAAGAAATGGCCCCTGGATTCAGATACCCCATAGTTCAAATCTCGGCTTCAACACCTAGAAGTTGTATAAACTTATTTCTCTTCACCTCAGTATCCTCATAATAAACTACTTTGCAGAGTTGCTGTGAACATTAGTATAAATAATAAACATTCAATGCCACTATTATTATTAATTTTCCTGACCTATAGAAATATGTAAGTTCATTGGAAATATACATTTTTAGAGGATAATCAGAGATAGGGTATTCTGGAGGGTAATCAGGGATACTGTTTTGTTTGTTTTCTCTTTATTCAGTAGTGTGTATGTGTATTTCATTCATTATGTGTCAGGCACCATTTCAGAAACTTGGGTAATGTTAATGGAATAAATCAGACAAAAATTTCTACCCCTCCCCCAAGAGCTTACATTATTGTACTGGGAACAATTGGTGGCTTCTAAATGCTGTGAAAAATTAAGCAAGCTAAGAGGGGAAGGAGTTTGGGAGTGGGTTGCAATTATAAATAGCAATGTCAGGGCAGGCCTCAGTGTGGTTTTGTTCTTTGAAGTTTTCATGAACTACTTTTTAGAATGAGAGGATGGGAAGAAGAGAAAATGCAAAAAGAAGTAGAAACTCGCTGATTTGTAGTACAGCATGAGCATTTCCTTTGAGGTAACAAATACAAACTAATATAGAATAGAGAAGTTTTCCAGATGGCCTAATTTTATTTGGTTTCAATCAGGGGTCCTCAAACTATGGCCCGCGGGCCACATGCGGTGGTGTGATTGTGTTTGTTCCTGTTTTGTTTTTTTACTTCAAAATAAGATATGTGCAGTGTGCATAGGAATTTGTTCATAGTTTTTTTTTTTTAAACTACAGTCCGGCCCTCCAACAGTCTGAGGGACAGTGAATTGGCCCCCTGTTTAAAAAGTTTGAGAACCCCTAATTTAAGCAATAATGTTTTGTATGCCTCCTGCCTTCCCAAACGACAGGTACTGAATACAATCCTCTGGGTCTGAGAGCACTGGAAAGGGACATCCTCATGACTGTCATGTGTGTTACTAAACGAGAGCAGATCAAGTTCCTTGGGGCCAGCAGAGATGCCCCCAGCTATTTGCTCTATGCAATGGTTTGAGCCTACAGTGATTATAAGTTCTGTCTACATGTGGCTATTTAAATGTAAATATAAATTAATTAAACAGCATTAAAAATTCAGTTTCTCTGTCACACTAGTCACATTTCAAGAGCTCAATAGCCACATGTGGCTAATGGCTACTGTATTGGCACAGATTTAGAACATTTCTTTTCATTGCAGAAAGTTCGGTTAGTGTTAATTATCTTGTATGTTGCTGTTTCTGACATTGTTTTTTGTAGAGCTGCTGCCAGTTTTCAGGCTCCTCCTTTTGATCTGTTGTTTCTCACTGCTGATACACTTCAATAACAGATGTAGAAATTTGTGCACAGTAAAGGTAGCTAGGCTGTGAGAGTGATCAGAAGAGCTTTCTTAAGTTCAAGTATCTGAGTTTTTGTACCTGGAATTCATATTTATAGTTTACTGCTCCAAGGCCTATTTTGCTCAGTCATTGTTTTGCAATGACTATACTCAGTGTGGTCAGGGAGTCAGACTGCAGGGCTTCTATAGGAGAAGGGCTATCCAACTTTAATGGTAAAATTGAGCACTAGTGAAGATGCTTCAGACCCTGTCAGTGGTCACTTCTTTGGAGCAGTGCCACTCAAGGAGTGTTCAATGACTGTTGCCTATGCATACACCCAGCACCGTGTTAGTCCCTAGGGATACAAACAAAGATGAACATGCGAAAATCAGTTTAAGCAATGGAGAAGGCCATAACTCTGAAAGTTTTGTTTTCCCCATGCCCGGGGTGCCCTGAAGGTCTAGAGGAAGATGGTGTGTGACCCAGCCTTCCCTGAAGTGAGAGTGGAAGGATGGGAGGGGAGAGAGGAGGCCAGGGAATGTGCCCGAGAGAAGTGATTCTTGAATAGAATCCTGAGGGACAGATAGAGGTTAGTCACGTGATGAAGCTGGGGGAATGGCAACTACAAGGCATGATGTACAAGGCATAAATGAAGACACTGACGAGTGAAAGGGTATAAAGCTGGACCTTTTAAGTTTAGTATTGATGAAATTTAAAATAAAAGGGAGTCAGTGTCTCTAGACGTAGACAGACTTTGAATAGTATGTTGAAATGATGGGGAAATGTCAGGGTGTTGGTCTCATATGCAGATCTGGCTTTTCAGGAGTTGAAGCAGGCCACTCTGGCAGCTCTGTGCAGGTTACATTTGAGGGGGTTAGGCTGGAGGCTGGGACAACAGTGGTGGTGGGAACGCTGGGCTCCTAGAGGTCTGTGAGAGAGGTAATGAGGGTCTGATATGAGACAGTGTAAAGAGGTGGAACAGGGGACATGGTTTCAATATTGATTTTTAGAGGTAAAGTAATCAGTATTTGAGGATTGATTGGATATGGGAATAAAGGAGACAAAGGAATAAGAGATGACTGTAAACTTTAATTTGAACTCTTCTTCCAAGTCCATGGTGATAGGATTTGACCTGTAGCTGCTACCAGAGATTTGCATAGGAAACTGTGGTGTCTAGGTAAGGACTTGGCTCCTTCAGACTCTACTTTTTTGGTTGTTAAAAGAATTTGAATTGAACCATAGACCATAGGGAAATACCACTCTCACATGACTTTAATTTTGCAGTGGCCCATGAAAATTTATAGAAATTTGGCTTCATTTCTAGTGGCTCTAATCCAGATACCAAAATTACCCCATTGCTGGGACATCCCTTGGGTGGACCATTGAACCTGTTATTCATTAAGAGCAGCTGAAAACCATCAGCAAAATCCCCATACTATGCCAACAATAATGCCAGTCAAATTTCAAGGTAACTTCAGGTTTCAGAAAGTTATGAATCTCAAAATCTGTCTAGCCAAATACCTATTTGTATTGGTATTTTTATGCATGCTTATCATGTGGAAAAAAAAAAAAACTGGTGGTTTCCTTACTTTTCATAATTATAAATTGCTTCTTTTAGATTATATTTTAAGTTCTAAGTATTGGTAGAGACATGCTTATAGATTTGTAGCCAATCATTTTAAAGTAAAAGTACAAACTCAGACTGGATAGTGAAAACAGCAGCAGGAGAGGAGCCAGCCCAAAGGGCCCATTATAATGCAGACGTTGAAAGCAAGAATTCTCTGGTACCTGCAGTGCATTTTAAAAAGTTTTTCTGAGTAACAGTTCACATTTGTTAATCTTTCAGAAAAAACTAATTCTGCAGTTTGCAATGTTAAGTGTGCTAAATATATATTGATACTTTGGGTTTTACTGATATATTTCAGGACCACAAGGCTAACACCCCAATTACTGCCTCTGCCTTTGTTTCTAAATATTTTTGCTTGTCACTGTAACTACCCCATCAAGTAGTATTTTCAGTAGTCTGGCAGTTTTGAATGACTTCTTGGAAGAAGTGAAACCCTGCTTTCTAATCAGGAAGACCTAGGCAAGTCTTGTGGTCTGAGAAAAGCAGGCACATCTCTTCTAACCACGACAACAGGATTACAGGACAATTATACAATGTTTTCATAATTTTTATTTGGAGAATAGTAGTGTGTTTGATGGTGAACAAGTACTGTAAATTGAGAAGCATGGGAAATTTCCACATCCTTTAAAAGTGTTTTTATACAAAGGAGGAAAGAAAACAAGCTGACTTTTTGTGGTTCTTGGGAGAGGTTACATTAACCATTTTTTAAGAGTTGGATTTATGAAGAACCTTGGCTTCTAAAGTATTCTTCACAAATTGCCATCCTTTGTATGAAGTCATCGCAGGTTGTTTAGCAACACATCAAAATAGTTTTATGAAAAGATAAATATGTGTTTCATTAATCCTAAGGGGAGCTTTCTGAAGTATATTTGTTAAATAATTAGCACCATTCTATGAAATTCACGACTTCTTTGGATGGGAAAGAAGGGGAAAAAGAAGCTATATTTTCAAGCAATTTATGATTTAATACCAGCTGGTCAAGTAAGTTGAAAAACCTTATGAGTCGTATGTTACATCTTTTTGAAAGCTTTTTCTCTTTTGGGAAACTGGCTAACCCCACAATCTTTCTCCCATGGTAAATGGCTCTAAAACTTTGATCTTCTCAAAGCAGTTTGCCAGATGTGGAGGAAAGAGCATATGTGACCTTTGGTGTGCCCATTCAACCTGGCTGATGGGAAGCCATAAGTTAATCTCATATGACTTTTATTTCTAGGCATTACAGCTGAAGCTCTGGTGGTGAACTCATTCGAAGAACTGCAGAGAAGAGCCATAGAAGCAAAAGGGAAGATTGTTGTTTATAACCAACCTTACATCAGCTATGCAACATCAGTGAAATACCGAGTCCAGGGGGCAGTAGAAGCTGCCAAGGTGGGGGCTTTGGCGTCCCTCATTCGATCAGTGGCTTCCTTCTCCATCTACAGGTGGGTCATGATGCTCATTTGAAATCCTTTCAAAAACAAGGGTTTTCCATGAAAGAAATACCTATATGAAATAAAACAAGCCATGTAGCTGAAAATACTGGTTGTTAATGGAATTTCCCCTCATTCTACATTTAGTCATTTGTTTGTAGTATCTTCTCTGGCCTTTTCAGGATGCCAAGCATCATTTGTGCATTCCTTTAAAAAGCTTTCAAGCTTTCCACATCCACAATAATCCCATCACATTCCTTATATAACTAATATGTTATGTATTTTCATTGGAAGAAGAACTGAATTTATGTCTGTGTTTCATCAAAGATTCTTACTGACTTCAGAGAGAGCCAGACTGTTTTCCATGTTGCTAGAGAAGTTAAATAAAAGGAGAGTGGGTAACATGATGGGGGCCCTTTGTGGTACAGTGGAAAGACTTAGAGAATTAGAGGACCCAGGAAATAGATCTGGCTGTGGTCCTAAACAACTGTGTAGACTTGGGAATGTTCTTAAGCTTCTGTTGGTCTCATAATTTTCTTCTACTAACCAGAAGAAGAAGAAATGTACAAAATAAATTTAAGATTAAATGAGACAAATTTATGAAACATACTCGATTATCTAAAAATGTCTATGTAAATGTTTGGTGATATTGTTTTAGGGCAAATTAAGGCTTATTTTTTTAGTACTGATTGAGGTAATGTCTAAGTACTTTATTGTCCCTTAGTCCTAGGAATGAAACTCAGTATTTCAGTAGATAAAAGGTCCAAAAATTGATGTGTTAAATGTTAATAGTTATTACAGTAGTCATAAAATATTTGAGAAACATGAATAAAAGAAGTACCATATCAGCATTGTAGCTGGGTCTAAGATTTTTTTTAAATGCAAAAAATAATTGCAGGTAGGGTTTATTTGGGTCTCAAGACTGGATTTTGTAAAGAAAAGTTATTTATTCTGCACAGTTGCTAGTTGGAACTGATATATAACTGCTTGACCTTAATTAGCACTCCACACTCATGAAAATAAAATAACTGAGAAGGAGACTTCAGCAACAAGGAAACCCAGTCAAAGGGGAGTTGTATACAAGTGCAAAGAAAAGTAAAGGGACATTTTTCTTTTGCAGGGATGACTTCCCAGGGGAAAATGATGGAGTATGTTAGAACTTCTTGTCAGAAGTTTTATGAGAGAAAAACTAGTTACACTTATGTCATAGTGCTAAAAATAATGTTCATTGTGGAGTGTTTAAAGGTTTTGTGACCAGTGATATAATGATTGGACCATATTCTTTGGGGTGGTTAATCTTCCCAGGAGGGAAGTCCTAAAATGGCTAACTTGCTTCCCAGAATACCTCAATTACCCCTTGGAATAACATACTCAGCAAGCTGTGGCCATTTACCATACTTTCTCTGGTCATGAGACTTAAATTATGGAGCTAGTGTATTGCTTTGTGAAACTGGGCAATTGCCAGGAATCTTTATTTAAGAACTACTACTCATAAGACTAATAAATTCCCAGATGACTTAATGCACAGTGATCTGCCAGGGTTCATTGGCATGGTTTATTTAGTAATTTTTTTCTGGAATAATGAAGACATTTAGAAACCCAGGCTACAACCTAGAAGTACCAGAAGAATTGTCCAGCATGACACACTTCAAAGTCTATTTTAGCTCTAAGGCTTGGGGTCAGCAACTTGTAGTATATGAGTTAAAGGGAGGTTTTTATTAATATTTTTAGATCTAGACTGATTATGGTCTATCACTGATTTTTATAGCCAACTGGACATATTTCACCAGACTTTTAACTTTTATAACTCTGTTTTCAACATTCATAAATGTATAACATTGGCCTTTATATAGGACTTCAGAACATTCCACATATGTCATCTTACTTATTCTGACAACAACTCAAAAAGCCATGCAGAAGGGGCATTATTATCCCATTTTATTGATAGGGAAATGAAAGTTCAGAGAATTATATGTATTAACATGTTTAAGTCTTATATCCCCCCAAATAAAAACCAAAATGAAAGAAACTCAGTCTCATTGTCCACTTCTCCCTTATTACCATAGAACTAAGTTCCTTTAAAGAGTGTTCTATATTCCTTATTTCTAATTCCTCGTATCTCATTCATTCTGCTGACTCTTTTAGCTTTGGGATCAGCTATTGACTTTTACCAATACTGAAATGGAACTGGCTAAGGTCACAAATAGCTACCTAGTTGTTAAATTTAATGGACACTTTTCAGGCCATCATCTTACTTCGTCACTTTGAAGTACTCACCACTATTGATTACTTTGTCAATATTTCTTCTTTTTGACTTCCACGACCTTTTCTTTTTTATTCTCTCTCTCTCCTCTCCCCTCCCACCCTCTCTGTCACACTCTTTGGTTCTTTCTCTCCTTCTTCCCTGTATCTCTAGCTTCTTACTCTTGATCTATTTGATCTATTTGATCAAGCTTATCATGTTTGTGGCTTCAACCACCATGATACTGTGGCAATTTCCACTTCTGCTACACATATTACTGCTGAGAGCTCTATACCCTTATGTTCAATTGCCTATTGATTCTACTTCTGGATTTTCCATAGCTATCTCACTTTTAATATTTTTTTTAAATTGAACTCATAATTTTGCTTCTTTCTAATATATTTTTTCTATCATAGGACAATAATACCATCTGTTCTTCCTTCTAAGTTGGATGGTCCTTAATTACTTTTCCTCTTCCCTTGTCCATAATTTCTAGTAATTATTATAATAAGTAATTTAGATTCTACTCTTCATTAATCATCTCAACAAATACATATTAAGCACCGCCATTTCCCAACTGCTTAGAATGTTGTGAATAACCATATTCTCAATGTTCAGAATAACCAACGTATTTCCAGAATAGCATGACTTGGTAGGCGCTTTCTCCTCTGCTGTCCTCCATTCCCTTTATCACTGTCACATCTTTCAAGATTCATTGAAAGTGTTTCTTCTTTGGGGAAACTCTCTTGGGTATATTGTTGTGCCCAAGTGAGCTACCTCTTTTTTTAAAAAAAATTATTTATTTTTATTGTTAAATCATAGCTGTGTACATTAGTGCATTCAATGTGCGGGATTCATATACAATCTGAAATATTCTCATCAAACTGTTCAACGTAGCCTTAGAGAAGGTTTTATCGATGTCTCTTGCCCTGTGATATACAGGATTGTTGTCTCTTTTGTTGTTGATTAATTTGAGTTCTGTATAGATCCTAGTTATCAAGCTTTTGTCCGATTCATAATATGCAACTATCTTTTCCAATTCTAAAGGTTGTTAGTTAGCTTTGGTTGTTGTTTCCTTAGCTGTACAGAAGGTTTTCAGTTTAATTCAGTCCCATTTGTTTATTTCTGTTGTTGTTACAATTGCCAGGGAAGTCTTCTTCATAAAAATCTTTCCCCCGGCCAATATCTTCAAGTGTTTTCTCCACACATTCTTCAAAGAATTTTATTGTTTTATGTCTTAGATTTAAATCTTTTATCCATCTTGAATCAATTTTTGTAAAGAGGAGTGGGTCCACTTTCAGTCTTTTACGAGTAGTTATCCAGATCTCCCAGTACCATTTATTGAATAGGAATTCTTTTCCCCAGTGTATGTTCTTGTTTGGTTTGTCAAAGATCAGGTGGCTATAAGAGGTTAGTTTCATCTCATTGTTTCATAATTTTCTTTAAGAGGTCCGTCACCTCTTTTGTTAGGTATATTCAAATCTGTATACTGTTTGAGTTTGCCCCCTCTTCCAAGATTTTCACTCAACGTGCAGCTTCCCCAACAACTAAAACTATAGAAAGGCTTCCTCCTGTCCTGGACCTCTTTGGGGGGCCAGCTGATCCCTGCTGTTTTCAATTAATTGCCTAATTCATCAGATTTCCACTGCTCTGGATCCAGCTCACCACCTCTTCACTGTGCTTCCTGAGCTATGACTCTGGGTAAGTTCCCAGCAGCATGTATGGCGGAATTCTCTTTTTTCCCCAGTCATTGTGGGAGAGCTCAGCTGAACAATCGTTCTGGCCTACCAACTTGCTTCCCTTCACTCAGAAAAAGAGCTGTAATTGCGAGACGGTGTTGTCCTTGGAGAGCAGAACTAAACTATGCTTTAAAATGTTGCCAGTGGCCATCAGACTGCATGATTTAATGGAGAAGTTTCCATCCTCCTTTTACTCAACTTATTAGTAGCATTTTACAAGGCTGGTTATTCAAACTTCCTTGTAAAATGTTCTTTCACTTGGCCCTCAGGATACCATTATCTCTTGATTATTTTTCTCTCTCTTCTCTCTCAAGCTCCTTGTGGGAATTCTGCTCACTGTTCTGATCTCTACTCGTTACACTATCTTGGGAATCAAACTTTCAACTTCTTTTTTTCTGTTTCAACATTATTTTCCTGGATGGCCCCCTCTAGCCCCATAAAAAGAGTCATTTGTATGCTGGTGATTTCTGAACCTGTATCTCTAGACAGACATCTCCCCTGGCAAATACAACATGCCCGATATATATTTGTTAGATGAGTTGTGAGATGAATGAAATAAAGTGTGAATTAGACTATAAAATATGTTAGTATGGTTAATTTTATATCAAATTTTAGAGACTAGTAGATTTTGTCATCTGAAGACTCAGACTCTTGCAAAAAAGATCAAGAATTACAAGGACATAAAAAATAAGTTAGGTCAATTTGACACTAATTAGTGAATATAAGGTACAACAAAAAGTCAACAGCTGATATTTTGCTAGACTTGGGTTCACAGATATTTATTGTCATTTATAAATGCAGCATAAAAGGAAATAAACTGGCATTATAATTGTCATCAACAAAGGACCACACAGAAACCAGCCCTGGTTGCCTAGGACACTAAACTACTCTCCATCATGTAATAAATGGTAAAACAAATATTGTATGAATAAACTAACTTACGTACAGAAGCAGATTTACTGTGGCATGATCTAGGAGATAGAACAGCTGACCTCAAATGGAGGTAGTGGGTAGAAATTCAGGATGCAGTGAAAAGAAGAAATGAGAGAGGGGTAGGTTTTGAGACTATAAAACACGTGAATTCAAATGTTTGAGGATTTTGGAGTATCCCCCCAGTCCAGTTGTGCCTGATTTTCCTGCTGACTTCCCTACCATCAGCATCACTGCAAGGTGTGCCTTTCAGATGAGCAATGGGGCACACATGCCCTCACCAGGTCTCCACCTACAACATCTGAGACCACCAGGGAAATAACTAGAGATGGATGTTATCATCAGAAAAAGTGCTATTGAATGAAAGAATCAATTTGAAAAGTAGCAGGGAACTTTCCCTGCTTCTTTGGGGCCTTGAAATTTAGGTAGACTACTCCTCCACAGAATATTTTGCTGGGTGTACACAGAAAGTTCCGAGGAAACTTCATGGGGTCCATGAGACTCTAAAGTGTCCTAGAAGCAGACATTTTTCTGGATGGACAAGTGTTATTAATATGGTCCAAGAAGCAAGTGAAGTACAGGCGCCTCAGGACATGAAGACATTGGTGTTTTCCATAGGACTGAAGCTGGGCAGGAAAGCCGGTGTTTCGGTGGAGGAAGTGTCAGAGCTTGTTTATCTTGGAGCAGGTCACATTCTTTAGTTCAGTCACAAATTCTGAAGACTTTATGAACCAATTCACAATACTAGGTGAGTAGCCTGTCAGGATGAGATTTTTGTTTCTTGTCTTTGTTTCAGTTTTGTTCCTTCTCCATGACTGTTTGTCAAGTTATTTTTTCTGTTGCACGATGAATGAGATGATTGATTCATTTACTTGTTTCCTGCGTTTCCTTAGTCTTGAGGTACACAATCCTTTCTGCCTCTCCTTGTGGAGAGGTGACCTAGTTCCAAAAAGGGGCAAGCATGTTTTATAGAGTGCAATTCCCTTTTCTGCTTCTCCCCTAATATTCTATGAAAACCACCATCACCTCTGCTTATATTTGGAAATCAATCTATGGAATGCTTTTGCAGCTTTTCTCTGGTCCGAGGTCTCAAAATATGCCTTTTTTGCAGGGAAAGCAGAGCAGGTGCAAACAGTATCAGTTATTCTTAGTGAACTGATAAGTGTGCAAGGTCATTTTTTATATTTACCAATCAATCTCTTTTACATCCTTTGACATACTTTCAAATATGTGCACAATCGGTGGCCAACTCCTGCAGAATCACAAATGGGCCTTCAGTCCCACAGAAATGCAGTGCATAGGACTCTTAATGCATGTTCATGCTCTGCTTCAAAAGAAAACATCCAAATATTTAGGCCTGTATCTTCTAGCTAGTAAGATAACCTTGTCCTTGTTCCTTTTAAGTTTGAATTGTATTTTAGCTGTTAACTTTTCCTTTAAAAAGTCTACTTCATTAGTTCCCAAAGTTTACTGCATATTAGAATTACCTGGAGATGTTTAAAATTTCTTGGTGCTTGGCACTCACTTCTAGACATTATGATTTAGTTGATTTGGAGTGAGAACTGAGCCTTGGGATTTTTAAAAGCTCCCCTGATTTTAATGTGCAGCAAATACTGGGAACCAGCATTCTACTCTGTTGCCTTCTGTAGGGCTAGTTATGAATAATTAGATGCAAAAAGCCAGGTGTGTGGTTTTTTTTTTTTTTTTTCTTTTTCTGGTAAGAGAAAGTGTCTCTGTCTGTCACTCAGGCTGGAGCAGGATGGAGAAGGTTTGAGTGTGGAGTGCAGTGACACAATCATAGCTCACTCCAACATCAGCCTTAACCTCCTGGGTTCAAGCAATCCTTCTATCTCTAGCTCCCAAGTAGCTGAAGCTATTAGCATGAGCCACCATGGTTAGCTAAATTAAATTTTTTTATTTTTCTTTAGACGTGGATTATTCCCTAGGCTAGTCTCTAGCTTCTGGCCTCAAGCAATCTTCCCACTTCAGCCTCCCAAAGTGCTGGGATTACAGGTGTGAACCACTGTATCTGTCCTAAAAGCTAGGTATTTATAAATCTTGATTAGAGAAGCATTGTTTTTATATAGAATTAAACTCAGTTTACATGTGAACAGTTGAAATTTGAGTAGTTGATCTAAATAATGATTGTCTTATCTCCTGACTCAGGCAGAAGTGGTGCATGTATAATCCTGGTTGAGCATTGTCAATAGTACAGGCAGCCCCATAGAAATAAATTGCTCTACAAGGGTTTACAAGTTCTCCACGAAGAGGGAACCAGCTTTTCCCTGGTTTAGAGTCTTCTTAAAATCTTTACAGTAAACCAAATCCTCTTTCACATAGCAAAACCCAAAAGGTGGGTTTTTAGGGGCCTCTTCTAGAGTGAAAATCACTTCACTTTTTAACAACATTTAAACATTGCCAGCATCTTCCAGAAGAGTGAAGCTTCTTGTAAGCTTTTGAGACATTTTTTAGAAATCAGGTGCTGTATTGAGGATATACTAAAGCCTTTCATATAATATTCATGCAACTTTTCTTGCTTAAGTTTGCCATCTTCTTTATTTCTTCCCTCCAATCTTAATTTTTTTATTTCTGGCGAATGTAAACAAACAAGCAAACACCTCTAGGATTGTGGTTGGTTTAATGAAAACAGGTTTTTAATTGAAAAATTTTTTTTTTTTTTTTGAGATAGAGTCTATATCACCCTCCATAGAGTGCTATGGTGTCACAGCTCACAGCAACCTCAAACTCTTGGGCTCAAGTGATTCTCTTGCCTCAGCCTCCCTAGTATCTGGGACTATAAGCACCTGCCACAATGCCCAGCTATTTTTTGTTTAGCAATCTTGGGCTGGGTTTGAACCTGCCAGCTTTGGTGCATGTGGCCTGCGCCCCAACCCTGAGCTAAGGATGCCGAGCCCAGTAATTTAGGTTTTGATTGGCTGATAATTCAAATTATGATTGATACTTTGAGGAAGTTATCAAATCAAACGTATAGTTCATCTAGTACATGATATGACACTTCTCTGTACCAAACATGCCTGAAAAAATGTACCCCATTCTTTCTAAGCACTGAATAAAAGCAGTCATTAATTGCAAGAACCAAGACAAAAGGTATGTGAATAAGAAAAAGGATTTTTTCTTCTAACGCTAATTAGTTCACAGAGTCCCTTGAACTGGTGTGCAATCCTTTCATGGTCTGAATTAATTTTTCTTTTGGAGGAAAAAGAATCTGCTACTATTTTATTTTAAGATTAGAAAAAGGATCCCTGCATTTGGCCAAGAAAGTTCAAAACAATTAGAGTAGATGTCTAAATGAGTAAAAAATTAATTCTTTGTCTCTCTTGGGGAAATAACATGCCAATTTAGAAGAAATAAATAGCTGATGCTATTTCAGGGAAGGCAGGCACAAATACTTCTCAGTAAGAAGTCTTCCAGAGCACCCCAATTTGGTGAGAAGACTGGACCATCTACAACCTACTCAATCATACCTCATTTGGCTGTGTTCTGTAATTTGTATTTAGAACGTATTTCTGTTTTAGCAGGAAATGCTTGAATAATAGTGACAGAAATTGTTTCAACTGAGTTACTCTTTGAAATTAGTAACTATTTTATTTCCTCAAATACCAATTCCATTTCTTTAATTTAGATCAGATAACTCTGGATTTCCGGAGTAAATTTATTTTCTAACTCATGAATTTCGAGAATTATTCCTTAAACATAGGCTTATAAGCAGTTGGTGGTACTGAATTTTCAAGAAGACAGAGAATCTTCTGTGTCATCAAACTTTAATACATGTCACTCCCATTTTAAATTACAAAATTTAACATGGAAGTGAATTAAAAACTTTGACACAGAAGTAACATAAAAAATGGCAAATTTCCTCCAAAATTTCAGAGTCTTTTATTTTACAATTACAGATATCAAAAATATTGCATGAGACAACAGCCTGATTTAAATGAAAATTATGGTAAAAGTAAGAAAACATTCCCAGGATATTTTTAAAAAGAAACATTCAAAAAGAGTCAAAGTTAGTTGAGAGTCAAAGTTCTGTTTGATTTTATTTACAGAATATATATGCATATATACATATATGTATAAACATATTTTTACATATCTATGCAAACTAATATAGTGTATATATAGAAAAAATACACACACACATAAATACATAATATTTGTAGGGCTGTCATAACAGAGCACTGCCACTGAATGACTTAATAAGAGAAAGGTATTATCTCATAGTCTGGAGAGTTATCTTTGTCCAAGATGAACATGTCATCAAGGTTGATTCTTCCTGAGGCTCTCAGAAAGAATGTGTTCAATGTTTTCCCCCTCACTTCTGTGGGTTTGATACAATCTTTGGTGTCTTTGACTTCACACCATCTCTGCTTTTATCTGCACATAGCATCCTCCCTGCGTGTGAGTGTGTGTGTCTGTCTGTCCCTAGGTCCAAATTTCCCCATTTTATGAGAATGCCAGTCATACTGAATTGAGCTTAATGATTTCATTTAAATTTGATTACCCTTCTGAACAACAGGCTCAGAAACCATGGCTGACAATCCTTGGGTAGAGGAAGGAGGCTGGTCTCAAAGTAGAAAAACTTTGCTATTTCAAGTTCCAACTGAAACTGACCCAAATTGCAGGACAGGAAGAATTTAACTGCAAATGAATATTGAGATTTTGACCGTTACATAGGACTTAATCCATTTTTTAGTACTGATATGAGGGTGTTTTATGACTAAATGTAACCAAAGACTTGAAAAATTATTAAAGATTGCCCAACTTTGAGGTATGGTAAGTATCTTATCAAAAACAAAAACAAAAACAATGACATAACTTAAATGTTGACTGTAAAGCTAGAGTGAGGGAAAATTGTGAAATTATGTATTTTAACTTTATATTTTTGTATATATTAACTGTTTTATATTAAAAACTGCTCTTTACTAAATAATTAAAAACCAAATAAACATATACTGTATTAGGCCCAATGCTATGTATTCAAAGAACATCATTTTTATTCTCTTTAAAAGCAAGCAGGCATTATTAGGTATTAGTCCTTTACTTTTTTATTTAGACAATTGCATCACAAAAAGTTTAAGTAGCTTGGCCAAACTATGCAAATTTTGTCTGACAACATATTTTTTGTCTAAGCCAAATACGATAGATACTCATTTTTCACATTCTTTTTCCAAAAAGAAAGAAAATAGTTCATTGCTTTTCCTAGAGGGACTAATGAACACACATTGAAGTGTAATGGAACGTAATCAGGCTTAAAGCTAAGGTAGTGAAGAAAAACCGTGACAATAGTTGCTGCTTCCTATTACATGTAAGGAGATAAATTACTTATTAGGGGAAAAAGTAATTGTTAAAATATCATTTAAAAAGCTAATCTATCCTTTTCCTCGATTTTCAGATGTTTCAGATTTTTTATGCCTAGAAAATTTTCACAGGTAGGTAGGTTCAGATCTTTGTAGGAGGAGATCCACAGTGTGAGCAAAGAATACAGAGGGCTCACCCCATTTTGGACCACATGACTCAGTTGCTGTCCCTGGGCCTGCATTGATGTGGACTTCCTCTTTAGACTGTATTTCCCAAAGACCACCACATTGCTGTGCTGTTTTATACACTTGCACTGTTGATTCTTGATGCAGGGATCCAGTCTGCTACAGCCAGATTGTAGATTATTGGAGATTCTTTTTGAGTACATCACCACTTGGAAAGAGCAAAATAGTATGTAGAGATTCACACTGTGAACGTTTATCCAAGAAGGAACATGGAACTCAACAGAAAACTCCACAGAAACAGTGAAATAAACTTCTGAAACTTTAAAAGAAGAAATGGACATCAGCCCATGCTGTGGGTCTGGTGTAAAACTGTGAGTCTATAGAGCACAAAAGTGAGGACAGACTGTCTCTATGATATGCATTTCCACTGGGAAGCTGGACCGTCCAGGCCATGGGGAGCTTCTTGACCTTTGCCAGTGCTGGATCTGATTTGGTGAGTGGTGGGAAGGCTGAGAAGTGCTTTGTGTGCACTCCCAAACCATGACTCCAATACAAGGAAACCATTCCTGTTCCTAACTCATAGGCAAGCTCACTGAGATCCTAACTCATAGGAGACCTCACAGAGATCTTCCTGCCAATTTGGGCAGTGATCTTATGTTGGAAGGGCCTTGAGTGGTGACAAACACTTATGGCCAGAACTCTGAGGTAAGTGGGGAGTGTATGTGCTCTTACTGCAGATGTGGGACTTGAGTTCCACCTGCCTTTGCAGAAGTGGACCAGGAGGGGAATGGCTTGGAGCCACTGTTTCTGTCTCAGGCAAAGAGACTGTGGCAGGCCATGGATGGGAGACCAACCAGGTGAAGGATGTGGGGGCTAGGCAGGTCCCACTATTGCCTTCTGGACTATGGAGCTCAGGCTGTGGCTATCTCCCTGTGTGGGTTCTTTGGTATAATGAAGGTGGCTCTCCTCCTCCCTGGAACATTGTGTAGATGTTCCACATCTGTGTAGATGGCCAGATAACTACCCTCCAGCCCCTACTGTGATTGCTGCTTGTACCCATAATTAGAGAACTTAAATGCAAGCTAGCCTCACCCAGACTCCAACTGGTTTTGTCCCTTCCCCTGCTTTGATAACAGTGGATCAAGAACCTATGGAAGCTTTATAGTCCAGTCTATCACCTGGAATAGCTGAGTACTACTTCTGATTAATGAAGGTCAAGTATAAATCCCATGGCCACCACTGCCACTGACTCTCTTCTGCAAGTGCTGCTTACTGGCTAAGAGGTTGAGCTTCATAGGCCCTAAAATCTGCTGACACAATTGCATGGAATTTGGGAAAAAGAAAAGACCATGGCCTGCCACAGTCTCTTTGCCCGAGACAGCTAATATCCAGGCCCATACTACCCTGGCTACTCAGGAGACCTCAAACTCCTTCACCCACCTGAAACATTACTGCTACAGCTGGCATTTGAGAAAGCCACCACACTAGGTTATTTATAACCAAGGTAATCTTACAGAGTCTATGACACTCCTTTGCTGCTACATCAGGGCTTATTTTTGAGCCCACCACTGGGGGAGCCAAGAGTGGGTTAGCCCAATCCATCTCCACCCAGCTTTGACCTCCTCTGAGGGTGAAAGCAGAGTCCAGGCCATTGTGTATTTCACAGACTAGTGCATGGCCTGAGGCCATGGAGAATTTATCCAGGTAAATAAAGATGAAATATAGACTCTACTGCTACTACCACAGCAGACTGGCCTGCCAATGCTATCTACTGGCTTGGAGGTTGAACTGCAAACCTCATACAAAATCTGCTAACACAAGCCTACAGCCCTTGGGAAAAAGATAATCTTTTCTAGATCTCTACTTGCTCTCTTTACAGGAAACTGAGGGTCTACTCAAATGCCCAGTATACCACTACCACAACCAGCTTTTGAGAAAATCTCCACACTAAAGCTATCTAAAACAAAGGAATTCATACACTGCCTTGGCCCTCTGAAAGCATGCAGAGGCAAAACTAAATGACTCTGCTCACATACCTTATAGTCACACCCTCAAGGGGAAAGTAAAATTCCATCCAGATGAAAGTAAATTTTAAAAAAAGAAGTGACAGTTCCTTCAGTAGAAAAGGAATTAGCAAAAAATTCTGGCAGTATGAAAAAACAAGATATTATTACCCCTAAAGGATACACTAATTCCATAGCAATACATCCTAACCAAAATTAAAATTCTGAAATGCCAGATAAAAAATTCAAAAGATAGAATTTAAAGAAGCTCAGTGAAATCCTAGAGAAATCTGAAAACAAATGCAAAGAAAATCAGAAATTTATTTCAGGATATGAACAAGAAACTTACCAAAGAAATAGAAAGAAAAATCAAACATATTATTTCTGAAAATAAAAAGTTCCTTAAAGGAATTTTGAAAGTTGCAACAATGGACTAGTCTAAGCAGAAAAAAGAATCTCCTAACTCAAAGATTTTTTGAATTAATACAGTCAGATAAAAATGAAGAAAATGGAATTTTAAAATATGAACAAAGCCTTGGAGAACTATGGGGTTATATAAAATGCACAAACCTTCATGTAGGTGTTCCAGAGAGAAAAGAAAAAGGGAAAACTTTGGAAAACTTATTTGAGAAAATAACTGAGAAAAATTTCCTTAGTCTTCTTGAAGGTTTAGATGTCCAGATACAACAAGCTCAGAGAACTCCAGGGAAATACACTGAAAGAAGGATTTTATCAAACTTATAGTCATTAGACTATATAAAGTCAATATGAAGGGAAAAATCCTAAGATCAGCAAGAGAAAAGCAACCGGTCATCTATTAAAAAAAAAAAAAAAAAATCCCACAAGAATAACAGTAGATTTTTCAGCAGAAATCTCACAAACCAGAAGAAATTATTTTATTATATTTATTATATTATTTCTTATTTTCAGACCTCTTAAAGAAAAATATGTCATCCATGATTTTTTCATCCTTTTAGAATAAGCTTCATAACTAAAGGAGAAATAAAGCCTTTCCAAGACAAGCAAATGCTGAGGGAATTTGTATACTAGGCTGGTTTAAAAAAAAAAAGTTGTCAAGAACATTGAAAATATGGAAATGAGAAATTAATACTTACCATTATAAAAACACACAAAAGTATAAATCTCACAAGTAGTGTAGAACAATGACAGAAATAAGACTCCAAAGGCACTAGATAACAATTAACTTTATGACAATAAAGAAAACACAATTTCACATAGCCATATTAAACTTGAATATCAACAATATTCTGGTAAAAAGAAACCCACCTAACTAGTAAAGACACTTGCAGAATGAAGGTAAAGGGTTATAAAAAGATATTCTGCACAAATTGAAACAAAAAGTGAGCAAGAATAGCCATACCTAGATAAAATAGACTTCAAATCAATACCTATATAAAAAGACAAAAAAAGTTATACAATAATGCAAAGGTCAATTTAAAAAAAGATATAACTATCTTAAATATATGTATCCAACCAATATTGGAGCATCTGGATTCAGAAAACAAGTGTTATAGACCTAAAAAAGGGGATAAACAACAGTACAATAATAGTGAGAGACTTCAATATGCCACTGAAAGCAATAGACAGATTATTGAGGCAGAAAGTTAACATTAACAAAGAAACTGAACATAAATTGGACTTTAAACCAAATGGACCTAAAATTTTACACTAAAATTAGAGAATATACATTCTTCTAATCAACATAGAACATTCTCTAAGATAGATCATATGGTAGGCCACAAAAGGAACCTCAAAAAATTCAAAAATATTGAAGTCATATCAAATATTTTCTCATAGTGGAATAAAACTAGAAATAAATTCCAAGAGAAACTTTTGAAGCTATATAAGTACACATAATTAAAAAAATTGCTCTTGAGTAATAGATCTTTTATTTAAGAACAAATTAGTATAGATTTTTTGTTGTTGTTTAGGATTCATTAAGGTTATGAAAAATTAGGTTATAATGATTGTATTTGTTAGATAAAGTCCCTCTTAAAATAGCTGAAATTCAGATGAAAGTAAATTTTGAAATAAGAAGTGATAGGACGAAGTCCCTCTTGTCCTTCCTCCAAGAGGTGTGCCATACAGGAGGAACCCCCATCCACCGCCCTCCTCCTTCTCCCTGTTCCCTCATCCTCCTACTCCCCACCTTGTGTTAGATCATCTACTGCCTTCATATTAGAATTGAATACATTGGATTCTTGCTTCTCTGTTCTGGGGATGATTTACTAAGAATAATGTATTTCACCTCTATCCAGGTTAATACAAAAAGGTGAAATGTCTCCATCATTGGTATACATATACCACAGCTTGTTAATCCATTCCCGGGTTGGTGGACATTTAGGTTGTTTCCACACTTTGGTTATTGTAAATTGAGCTGTGATAAGCAGTCTGGTGCAAATATCCTTATGATAAAAGGATTATGTTTTCTTCTGGGTAGATGACTAGTAATGGGATTGCAGAATCAAATGGGAGGTCTGATTTTATTTTTCTTTGAGCATTCTCCATACGTCTTTCCAAAAAGTTGTATTAGTTTGCATTCCCACAAGAAGTACAAAAGTATTCCATTCTCTCCACATCCATGCCAGCATCTGCAGCATTAAGATTTTGTGACGTGGGCTATTCTCTCTGGCTGTAGGTGATATCTCAGGGTGGTTTTGATTTTTATTTCTCTGACAATCAGTGATGATGAGAATTTTTTCAAATATTTGTTAGCCATTGGTCTTCTTCAGAGAAAGTTCAGTTCATTTCTCTTGCCGATTGCAGTGGTAAATGAGATTGTTTATTCTTTTTTTTTGTTGATTAATTTGAGTTCTCTATAGATTCTAGTTATCAACTCTTTGTCAGATTCATACCCTTCAAGTATCTTTTCTCCTCTAAAGGTTGTCTTTGCCTTTGTGTCCTTAGTTGTGCAGAAGCTGTTCATGTTAATTAAGTCCCATTTGTTAATTTTTGTTGTTGTTGCAGTGGCCACTGAAGTCTTTGTCATAAAATCTTCCCAAGTCCAACATTATCAAAAGTTTTCCCACACTTTCTTCTAAGGTTTTTATCATTTCATGTCTTAGATTTAAGTCTTTTACCTATCTCGAATCAATTTTTATCAGTGGTGAAAGTTGTGGGTCGAATTTCAGTCTTTTACATTATGGTTATCCAGTTCTGTCAGCACCATTTATTGACTAGGGATTCTTTTGCCCCCTGTATGCTTTTGTTAGGTTTATCGAAGATCAGATGGCAAGTAGAGACTGGTTTCATCTCTTGGTTTTCTATTCTTTTCCATATGTCTACGTGTCTATTTTTGTGCCAATATCATGATGTTTTGATTATTGTGAACTTGTAATATAACCTGAAGTTTTGTAGGGTGATGCCTCTGGCTTTGTTTTCATTACTAAAAAATAGCCTTAGCTATATAGTTTTTTTCTGGTTCCAAGCAAAATGAAGTACTATTTTTTCCAGTTCTTTAAAATAGGATGTTGGTATTTTAATGGGGTTTGTACTGAATCTGTAGATTGCTTTGGGTAGAGTAAACATTTTGACAATGTTGATTTTTTTTTTCCAGTCAAGAGTGTGGTATGTTCTTCCATTTGTTAGTGTCTTCTGTAATTTCTCTCCTAGGGGTTGTATAATTCTTTTTGAAAAGATATTTCACCTCTTTTTTTAGGTATATTCCTAAGTATTTCATTTTCTTTTAAGCTACTTTGAAGGAAATTATGTCCTTGACTTGCTTCTCAACTTCATAGTTATTGGCATATACAAAGGCTACTGATTTGTGGACACCGATTTTGTACTCTGAGATGTTACTGTATTTCCTGATCTCTTCCAGGAGTTTTGTGGTGGTGTCTCTGTTTTTTTCTAAGTATAATATCATATCATCAGCAAAGAACTAGAGTGTGACAGACTCAAGACACTACCTCCACCAAACAGAGAAAAACAAAAATGCTATAAATCAAAATAAAACAAACACACAAAAAAACCTTAAGGGATAAAATTGGGGGTCAAAGAGGATAACAGGGGCAGAAAAATTAGCAAAAATGATGCCCTTATTATTAAAGAAGGAAGTAATGAAAAATTATAAATATAAGAGAAAAAAAGAAGAAGAAAATAAAAGAAAAACAAAGGGGGAAAAAGTTGAAAAAATTTTTTAAAAAGAAAAAACCATTATATATTGCACATATATATATTTTAGGTATATATCTATTTAATTATATATATTATATATACTGGTTAATATATAATATATAACATATATATTATACATATATTTTATACAATAACTATTTTTATATATATTGCGCGGGTGCGTGTGTGTGTGTGTGTGTGTATCTTGCTGTATATTGCCTGGGCAACATGATTGGGAAACAGGTAACTGAAACTACAAACATTCTAGGTGAAAACCTAGAAAAACTTTTCTGGTTATTGGTACAAGCAAAGAATTCATGACTAAGACCTCAAAAGCAAAGGCAACAAAACTGAAAATAGACAAGTAGTAGCTAATTAAACTTAAAAGTCTCTGCACAGCAAACAAAATAATCTATGGAATCAGAGAAAATATTTGTACCTTATGCTTTGATGAAGATGGAGATTAATATCCATAATCTACATGGAACTCAAGCAACTCAACAATAAAAACCAAATAAGCTAATACAAAGTGGGCCAAGGACATGAACATTTTTCAAAAGAAAACATACAATTGGCCAACTAACATGAAAAAAGCCCAATATTACTAATCATCAGAGAAATGCAAGTTAAAACCATGATGAGGTACAATCTGACACCAGTCAGAATGGCTATAAGTTAAAAATAATAAAAGAAAGAGATGTTGATGATGATATAGAGAACATGGGATTCTTATACATTGTTGGTGGGAATGTGAATTAGTACAATCTTTATGGAAAACACTTTATGGAGATTTCTCAAAGAACCAAAAATAGAACCACCATTCAGTCCAGCAACTACCCCATTGGATATTTACCTAAAGCAGTGGTTCTCAACCTTCCTAATGCCGGAAACCTTTAATACAGTCCAAAGAGGTCGTGACCCACAGATTGAGAACCACTGACCTAAAGAAAAATAAATTATGTCAAAAGGTATTTGCATTTGTACATATTATTGAAATAATAATATAGAATCAACCCAAGTATCTATTGATAGATGATTGGATAAAGAATATATATATATATACACACATATTTATATATACAAAAACATATATATCCATATGTATACACACACATATATGTATACACCATGCAATTCTGCTTAGTCATATAAAATAATAAAATCTTATCTTTTGTTGTTGTTGTTGTTGTTTTTAGAGACAAGTCTCACTTTGTCACCCTCGGTAGAGTGCTGTGGTGTCACAGCTCACAGCAACCTCTAGCTCTTGGGCTTAGATGATTCTCTTGCTTTAGTCTCCCGTGTAGCTGAGACTACAGGCACCCGCCACAACACCCGGCTATTTTTTGTTGCAGTTTGGCCAGGGCCGGGTTTGAACCCACCACCCTTGGTATATGGGGCCGGCTCCCTATTCATTGAGACATAGGCACTGCCCTAAAATCTTATCTTTTGCAGTGACATGATGGAATTGGAGGTCATTATCTTAAGCGAAATAATTCAGAAACAGAATACCAAATATTTCATATTTTTACTTATAAATGGGGGCTAAATGATGGATTGACATGGTCATAGAGAACAGGATTATAGATGATAGAGACTTGGAAAAGTGAGAAGGTGGGAGAAAGAGGTGGATGGGGTGAAAAATTACGTAATGGGTACAATGTACAAAACTTTGTTGATGGTTGTACCAACAGCTCAGTTTTTACTAATTATCACTGTATTCATCTAACAAAACTGCACTTGTACTCCCTAAATCTATAAAAATTTTAAAATAATAAAAAATGAAATTAAGAAAAGGATCTTGAAATTCACCTTTTTATACTTATCAATGTAATAGTCCCTAGCTGGTGATAAATTTACATCAAACATATTTAGTGTTTAAAATATCCTGAACTAGAAAAATAAACTCTACAAAATAATACTTTTTAGAAGAATAATTTGTGTGTGTTTGCCTGGCAAAAAATAAGTTCTATTTTTAGTAGATGATAGAGGGAGTAAAAGCAGGAGAAACTTGCTCCATTTTCAATTTCTAAAAATACATTTACCTTTTTGTTACCTTTATTCTGAGCTGGAGGTAAATTTCAGAATTCAAGAGCTGGGTTTGCTGAACATCAGTATCAGTTGAATGAATATTAGCATTTATAATTTAGGCTGAAATTTACTACTAGTCTTCTGCTGTGATTACAGTGATTCTGAGCGACCCAATTTGTATATAGTAACTTAACACACCCACACACAAACCCACAGATACTATATATATGATACCAAAAGTAGAAAAGACGTTTTTCTTCATTCACCTCATAAAATGGCTATAAGGATTAAATAACCCTTCTAACCATCCATATATATATATATATGGTTTAATTTTATTGAATGCCCTATACTGTGCTTAGTATAAAGCACATATTTAAGTGTATAATGTTACTGGAGAGATAAGATTTATTTTCAAAGGTCTCTTGGGGTAATATGAGAGAACAAACTTAGATAATATATAGAAGCAATTCAGATATACACGGCCACAGTAATTCCTCCTGCTGTGAGGGTGTCTCATTACTGGTGCCCTGAGAAGCACGAATTTAGGATTAAGGAAGCTGTGCACTCTTCCCTAGGGATCCCTGATGCCTGGTAGCTAAGGATAGTACTAACAGCTCATACCATTTATATATGAATTCTTTCCCCCAGTGCCTCCTCTGTGCTTCGCCATTTTCTTAACACTTTCAATTATGACCAGAGCCTATTGATGACCTGGTTTTCCTTGTCTAACACTTTCCTGCTTTGGTTTCTGTGCTATTTCCCCCTGTGACCTGCATATCCTGAGTCTAAGTCTCTGACGTATTTTCTGACTATTCTCTGGCCTTGGCCTTCTTGGTTACACTAAACTAGTAAGTGGTTGTCTTAGTTTTCATCCTCCCAGAAGTAGACCCTGAGAGGATTTGAGTATAAGAAGTTCATTGGAGATGATCTCAGAAAACATTGATAGGAAAGTATGGAAAAAGAGTATGGGAAGGAAGCCAATAAAATTGAGCTACCAAGCAAATTACCAGTGTAGGAAAATAAAACCCATTCATTTAGGAACTCTGGGAAACAGTGTCGAACCACTTCCAGGATTCTAGTCACCAGGTCAAAGGAATATGAGGTCAGACAGTTATGTTCAAAAACTCAACCTAGAAAAAGTGCAACACATCTCATTGCTGAATATCACTGACGTTACCTTCAACAGACTCCCCTTGGGATGCTACGTACCAACACCAGCACCTCTTCCACCATTCAAAGCTATTTTAGAACTCTTTTTCAGACCTTTTGTTGGACAAGGTCTGACAATTATGTTCATGAACTCATCGTAGGAAACGTGTGTATATCTCCTTGCTGAATATCACTACAACAATAGCTGTGATAGCCATTCCAGAAAAAAGAGTTCCAAAATTGCTTTGAAGGGTGGATTAGGTGCTAGTTTTTGGTGCATAGCTTCCCAAGGGGAGTACGTTGAAGGTGACCGTAGTGATATTCAGCAATGAGGTATGCAGCACTTTTTCTAGGATGCCTTCTCAAATCTAACTCTCGGACCTTTGTTACTTGTTATGTTTCCAAAAACCCCCATTCAGCATTTGTTCCCAGGGAAGGGTAACTCCCTGGCACTTCTGGGCTATTGTATGTGAATAGAGTGCATACTAGTGTCCAGAAACTTCTCCCAGGCAAAGTAATTGCAGACGGTAGAATGGCAGGTGTGCCCAGATGTAACAATTGTGGAGAGGATATGATAGGACACGAACTGCATTTGTTATAGTGGATAACCATTTTCTTGTGATTACAGTCTACAAAAATATATTTTTGTCATTGCCAATGCTATTATTGTTATGAAATTCCTAGTATGCAAAGATTTTGCAGAGAAGTGTGCCTATGGGCTGACTTTTACAGCCTCACTCAAATTCACGCATTGACGCTCCAGCCTTCAATGTGATGGCAGAAATGAGATCTTTGAGAGGTCATTAAGTTTTAGTGAGGTCATGAGAAGGGGGCATTTATTATGGGATTAATGTCTTTATAAAAAGAAGAAGAGATGCCAGGGCTCTTTCCACCATGTGAGGACTCAGGGAGAAGGCAGCCATATTCAAGGAAGAGAGCCCTCCTCAAGAACCAATCTTTCCAGCCTCCAGACCAGTGAAAAATACATGCCAATTGTTTAAGCCATCCTGTCTATGGCATTTTTTAATGACATCCCAGATGATCTCTGACTACATTTGGGAGTCATTCTTTTGAATCTCTGGGCCTTCTGGAAATGAAGAAATCAGTACCTCAGCCTCTGTTTTCCAGGATATGAAACTAGGAAGACCTGTTAATCTGGGCTAGAGCTGCTGTGCACAATGCTCAGATGCAATTAAGGGAGGTGAGTACGCTGGCATAAAATTTCCATAGTCTTGAATAATATTAGCTTGAGACAGATTCTATGTTGATTCCAAATAAAGTTTTGCAGTGAAGGAAAGTGACAGCTTTTGTTGGCAGGAAACATCACTAATGCTAAAAGCCAGTCTCAGACTCTGTCATTGTGGCGTGAGCTGGAGCTTTGGGAAACAATGTCTGAGCATAAGGGTGTCATTTCCAAAGACAGTGCAAGCCTGAGCAGAGAGGACTATCTCTTGAAAGCATGTGTTTATGCAATGAACTTGATTGGGAAAACACAGTTGCCAGTTGCCCTGTGGTGTGACATTGGGTGGCAGTGGTAGACTCATGGGGACTCCTTACCCTGTTCTTGAGTTGTGCTAACCTCTTTTATTTTCTTGAATGATTTAGAAGAAGAAACTTCTCACAAAAGATACTAGACTTACAACTAACTGTTTTGTATATGAGGGATTCGGTAATAGATTAGAATAGGATAAAGAAATAATAGCCATAAGAGAACTTTGTGTTTGTGAAAGAGGCTCTACTAGTTAAAGGAAGAAAATAATTCAGTTTTAATCCAGTGAGTTTGATTATTTTGTCAGGCTTGTAGTAAATTGTAATGAGTGTGATGGCATGTTGTAATCCTGTTATGGTGTTTTATTTGAGACATAAAGCGTTTTTTATGACCCTCTCACATGTGCCAACATTCTGTAGGCATAATTAATTATAATGTGAACTCTAAAATTCTGATGTGGAATGTAGATTTTATGAAGTACAAGGAAAATGCTCAGCAAGTACCCTTTATGCTAGTTCCATTAAGAGTTTTGAGAAGAGTTTTAACATCTAATTCCATAAAATTTTCAGGTTGAACCATCAGTAACTATAATAATCCTGACAACTCTGTATGCAATAGCCCATTTTATTTTCCGTAAAATAGGATAAAAATAGGATAAAAATAGGATAAAATAGATAGGCACCTCTAACTTGCCCACATCTCTTTGTTTTATTCCCCTCCATGTCAGGTTTATAACAAGACACATTTTTATTTTGTCTTACATGACATCCTGGTTCTATGGTCCTTTTTAAGATGCTAACTTTAATTTGGACTGATAAAAAATCATATTTTTGTATTTTAGATAGTTGAAAGGAACTGAACTTGATTCCTTTTATTTTAGAAATCTTATGTACTATTTATTTGTTTTTTCAAAAACTCCAGAATATTAGGGTGTAACCATGTTTTGTTTACATACTGTTTTTGTACAGCCTGAGTCAAAGCTATATGTAAAATATGTGTCCTTCACCCAGATGGTGTGCGTTGTTCCAATAGCTGTGAATTTACCCGTCTCCTCCTCCTGCCTCTCCCACAGCTTGACTTTCATTGAGATTTACTTCCACATGTGCACTTACGTGTTCATTGATTAGTTCCAACTTGATATTGAGTGTCTGTGTTTGTTTCTCCATTCTTGTGATGTTTCATTTATAGCAGGCGTCCTAATTCTCTGTCCCTCAGACCGTTGGAGGGCCAGACTATAGTTTAAAAAAAAAAACAAACTATGAACAAATTCCTATGCACACTGCACATATCTTATTTTGAAATAAAAAACAAAACGAGAACAAATACAATCACACCACCTCACGTGGGCCGCGAGCTGCAGTTTGAGGACCCCTGATTTAGAGAATGGTTTCCAGTTCCATCCAAGTTGTTAGAAAAGATTGGCATTTTTCCTTTGACTGAGTGGTACCCCATATGTACATATACCTCGTCTTTTTAATCTACTCACATATTAGTCGGCACTTGGGTTGTTTCCATGCTTTTGCAATTGTAAATTTTGTTACCATGAACACTTGTGTGCAGGTGTCCTTTTTATAAAGTAACCTTTTTTCTTATGACCATATACTCAGCAGTGGGATTGCTGGACCCAATTGTAGGTCTACTTTAAGTTCTTTGAGGTATCGCTAGACAATTTTGCATTGAGGGTGTGCCCCTTTGCAGCCCCACTAATGGTGGATGAGAGTTCCTTTCTCTCTGCATCCATGACAGCATCTGTTGTTTTGTGACATTTTAGGCATGAAAAAATATACCATGCTCATGGATGAGCAGAACTAATATTGTTAAAATGGCTTTACTACATAAAGTAATTTACAGATTCAATGTAATTGAATTACATTAAATTGTGTTAATTACATCAAAATACCAATGCTAGTTTTTTCAGTTCTGGAAAAAATAGTTCTATGCTTAATATGGAATCAGAAAAGACCCTGAATAGTGAACACAATCTCATGAATAAGAACAAAGCAGGAGGAATCACTTTATCAGACTTCAAACTATACTCAAGGCAACAGTAACCAAAACAGCATGGTTCTGACACAAAAACAGAGACATGGACTTATGGATCAGAACATAGAACCCAGACATGAAGTCATTCTCATATTCTCAATTTATTTTTGAAAAAAACAGATAGGCTCAGTGCCTGTAGTTCAGAAGTTAGGGCACCGGCCATATGCACCGGGGCTGGTGGGTTTGAACCTGGACTGGGCCTGCTAAACAATAATGACAACTACAACAAAGAAATATCTTGGTGTTGTGGTGGACACTGTAGTCCCAGCTACTTGGGAAGCTGAGGCAAGAGAATCTCTTAAGCCCAAGAATTTGAGGTTTCTGTAAGCTGTGATGCCACGGCACTCTACTGAGGGCAACATAATAAAACTCTGTCTTAAAAAAAAAAAAAAAATGACAGAAAAGAAAAGAAAAAACAGATAAAAACATTCCCCAAGGAAGAGAATCCCTTTTCAGTAAGTGGCACCAGGAAAATGGGATAGCCACATACCAAAGACTGAAACAGGATCTGCACCTCTCACCGCTACCTTAAATTAAGTAATGATGGATAAAAGACTTAAGCCTAAGGCAGGAAACAGTAAGAAAATGTTGGACAAACTTTTACAGATATTGGTCTAGGCAAAGAATTCACGAAGACCCCAAAAGCAATCACAGCAACAACAAAAATAAATAAACTGAATCAAATTTAAAAGTTCCTGGACAGTTAAGAACACAATCAAAACAGTAAACAGCACACAGAATGGGAGAAAATATTTCCATGCTATACATCTGATAAAGGACTGATAACCAGAATCTATCAAGAACTCAAGCAAATCGGTGAGAAACAATCAAATAACCCCATTAAAAAGTGGGTGAGACATGAACAAAAACTTTTCAAATGAATATATACCAATGGCCAACAAAGTTATGAAAAAATGCTCAACATCTCTAATCATTAGAGAAATACAAATCAAAATCACAGTGAGATATAACATGACTCTAATAAGAATAGCTTGATTAAAAAGTCCTAGAACTGAACTTGAACTGTAGCTAGAAATTTTTCTTCTAGCTCTTTCAGGGGTCCTCAAACTACAGCCCGTGGGCCACATGAGGCGGTGTGATTGTATTTGTTCCCGTTTTGTTTTTTTAATTCAAGATATGTGCAGTGTGCATAGAAATTTGTTCATAGTTTGTTTGTTTTTTAAACTATAGTCTGGCCCTCCAACGGTCTGAGGGACAGTGAACTGGACCCCTGTTTAAAAAGTTTGAGGACCCCTGGACCATTTCATTAACATTTTGGGTGTCATTCTACGAATTTTCTTGTGATTTTTATTTATTAAAACAACTTTATTAAAGTATAATTTATGTATAATGATCTGTAGCAACTGAAATTGTGTAATTTCCTAAGTTCAAAAGAAGTATATAGGGAAACTACTGCTACAATAAAGACACAGATTATTTACATTATCTGCAAAAGTTTTCTTCTGGTCATTTATAGTCCTTCCTTCCTCCACACTCAGCCCTGGGCAACCACGGACTTGCTTTTCATCATGACAGATTAATTTGCATTTTCTAGGACTTTATATAAATAGAATCAAACAGTACATACTCATTTGGGGTCTGGCCTCTCTCACTCTTCCCATTACTTTTAAATGAAATGTAAAATAAGATTTTAACTTTAAATACTAATGTAAATAAACATTGATGGCTTTAGTTTAGAGCACTGATAGAAAATTCATAAACAAATTTTTTTGCTGGGAGACATGCTGGCTCACAAGAATTGGAAAAGTGACTTTAACTTCATGTTTTCTCTGTCATTTGCATTTGTTATTTTTCCCAAGAGCCTAGTATATATAATAAATTGATTTACATTAATTGCAAAGCTGGTGCCAATGACATGGTTATGATGTTGGTCAAAAATGTTCACACTTATTACGCAATTTATAATCATCTGTGATTTCTCTGAATGATTCAACAGCAAAGATAGTCCAAACTACTCTCTGTGCATACTTATTTTAAACAAGGTAAAGAATACTTTTTAAAAATTATTATTATTGTTATTTTGAGAAAGAGTCTCACTTTGTCACCCTCAGTAGAGTGCTATGGTATTATAGCTCACAACAGTATCAAACTCTTGGGCTAAAGCAATTCTCTTGGCTCAACCTCCCAAGGAGCTGGGACTACAGGCACCTGCCACAATGCCTGGCTATTTTTAGCAACTAGGTCTTGCTTAGGCTGGTCTTGAACCTGTGAGCTCAGGGCAAGCCACCCACCTCAGCTTTACAGAGTGCTGGGATTACAGGGGTGAACTACCACACCCAGCCCTTTAAAAATTATTTTTCTAAATATAAATAAATGAAAATGATATAGCACATCTATGTTTCTGTTTTTTTTTTTTTTTTTTACATATTTATAAATGTTTAAATCATTTAGTTATTGTAAAACCCTATTTGAGGCTAATGGCTAAGTGTTCCATCAAAGGGCCTTATATGCAAAGTGACTCCCTAAAGTAGAAGCAGCACAGAAGCCAAAGAACAAGGCAGACCAAGTCTGTTTGTGGGTAAAAGATGATTTGTTGGGTAACTTATGCCAAGAACTGTGGTCTTGAGTGGCAGAAAGACAGGTAGAGACCTCTGTGCTGATAACCTTTGAACCAGAGCACTACAGGAGAAGGGGATACATGCTCCAGAAGGACAGCTGAAGTTGACCCTCCAGGAAAAGACAAGAGCACTATGTGCATCATAGCCTGCAATTCGTGCAACACCAGCAAGGATGTTTTGACCTAAAGGCAGTCTGTATGGTGGGTGTGCGCTCTTACACAGGAACAATAGATAAAGTAAAATCTTAGTGGCCTTCTAGAAACTGGGGCTAATCACACGTCAACATGGCAGATTAACATTCTTCGAGAACGGACTTCAGCTTCCACATGGAGTAACTTGCCAAAGGTCAAATAACTGATATGTGATGGGTATCAGAATTTGGACCCAGAAACCTGAGTCTGGAGTCATTCCCTTAACTAGGCAGGCTACGTGCCCTCTGTGTTGCCAAGTCCTCTGTGGTTATGATACTAGAATTTCATCTTCAGTAGGTTCTTGGTCTCGATGATTCGAAGAATGAATCCATGGACCACAGATTAGAGGTAAGAAGGATTTATTTTACAGAAAATAATACAAAACCACCAAAGCTCCTGGCAGAGAGAAACAACCCAAGTCGGGGAAAAAAGCTCCTTCTCTCTGGGCTCTTTGTCCAGGGGTATATACATGGTTGCATGAGTCTTCCGTAGTTACATTTAGCTAGCACGGGTCCTCTGTAGTTGCATTTGGCCAGGACTCAGTAACAAATGAACGGCTATAATCCCTTTGGTTCCCAGGCCTAGGAAACCTACATAAAATTGACCAGGCTTGGGAAATGGGGTTCCTTGTTCAGTTCCAAGTGCAAGGGGAGGGAGAGACTAAGGTGTCTTCCCAGCAATTGCCTGCCCCCTCTAGCTACTAGAGCCTCCTGCTGCCCCCCACCACTCGCCAGCCAGCTGGTTTCTCTGCCAGCTGCTGCCGTAGCACCAACACCTCCAGTGCAGAGACGGCAGGTAGGCCCCTCAGCTCCACCTGGCTGGCTGGATCGCCACTCATCCTCTATCAGCTAGAATGCAAACACTCTATCTTAGCTTCTGCATATTATATCCAACTGCCTAGTCACTAGCGTTCTGTTCTCCTACCCAACTCAGGTTCTTTCATTGATAGCTTTGATGAGATAGAACTGAATTGTAATAACAAATAATTAAATTACACAATTTAATGAGTTTTGATGCATATACACCCCTAAAACCATCATCATAAAATCACCAACACAAGATAATGAACATAATCACTCCTCAGATTCCGAAATTTGCTTGTGCTATTGTGTTATCCTTTCCTCCCCCAGCTCACTGTTCTCCTTAAATCTGCTTCTGGTGACTATGGATTAGCTTGTATTTCTAGCATTTTATCTGCATAAAATCAGATAGTATATTCCCTTTTTTGTCCGCTGTCAGCAAAATTATTTTTAGAATCATTCATGGAGAATTATGTATCAATAGTTCATTACTTTTTATTGCTGAGTATTTTCCTATTGTATGGATGTACCACAATTATCTTAGTCATTACTCTTTTGATTACTCTTTTTTTGTCTGGTCTGAGAGTTTCTAAAAATAAAACTGTAAATGTTGAAGCACAATATTTTGCATAAACCAATGCTTTCTTTTCCCTTGAGTAAATCCTAAAAGTGGAATGAATGAAACATATGGCAGACTGCAGTGAATGCAGTTAAGACTCCAGATTGTTTTCACTATTTTACATTCCCAGCAAAAGTTTATGAGCATATCAGTGTATCCACATTCTGGCCAATACTTATCATTGTCAGTCTTTTTATTCTAGATACGCTTGGTTTATAGTGGTATATTCTTATAATTTTAGTTTGTATTTCCCTAATGAAATTGATGTTTCTTTTTTGGCATCAGCTGTATATTTTGTTTAGTGAAGTGTTCAAATCTTTGTCAATTTTCAAATTTGTTTGGTTTATTCTTAATGAACTTTGTGAGTTTTTTTTAAGACAGAGTGAGATTTTTTTTTTTTTTTTTTTAAGACAGGATAGAGTGCCATGGCTTCAGCTCACAACAACCACAAACTCCTGGGTTCAAGCAATCCTCCTGCCTCAGCCTCCTAAGGAACTACAGGCACCTGCCACGATGCCTAACTCTTTCTATACTTCAGTAGAGATGGGGGCTTGTTCTTGCCCAGGCTGGTCTTGAACTCTTGAGCTCAAGGGATCCTTCCATATTAACCTCTCCAAGTGCTGGGATTACATGCATGAACACCGTGTCCAGCCGGTGAGTTCTTTAAATATTCTCAAAAGGAGTCTTTTATCAAGTATAACACTTGAATATTTTTCCAAATTTATAATTAGTTTTTCCAATTTATCAACTTGTTCCAACAAATTGTGCTTTTCTGGTTTTAATCTAGGAGAATGTTATCAAATCCAAGGTTACACAGTTTCCCTCCCTGTTTTCTACCAGAAATTTTGTACATTTATGTTTCAAATTTGGTACATATTCCATTTTTGAGTTAAGTGTTTTATATGTATATGAGAGAATGTTCAAGGTTTTTAAATTTTCGTTTTTTGTTTCACATATTGTTAAATAGTTCTAGCACCATTTGTTGAAAACATCATCCTTTCCCCCTTTGAATTGCCATGGTAAAACATCTCTGCAAAACAGTACAGAGATTCCACAAAGAATTAAAAGTAGACGTACCTTTTGATCTAGCAATCCCACTACTGGGTATTTACTCAAACGACAAGTGCCAATTTATCAAAAAGACACCTGCAGTCAGATGTTTATTGCAACATAATTCATAATGACAAAGATGTGGAATCAACCCAAGGGTCTGTCAATTAATGAGTGGATTAACAAAATGTGGTATATGTATGCTATGGAATACTACACTGGTACGGAAAAGGATGAATCAAGTCCTTTTGCAACAATTTTGATGGATCTGACGTTACCCTAAGTGAATTCAGTGTCTCAAGAACGGGAAAAAACAGCCCATATAGTTACTATTAGATTGGACCTCAGAGCTGAGCACACATGTGCACGGAGGGAAGTAAAACTCAGCAGGAAACAGCCAGAGGGAGGGTGAAGGAGGAGCTGGGCAAACGCCTACCTAACACACACAATGAACACCATGAGGGTGATGAGTACACTTTTAACCCTGACCAAAATCAGGGTTAAATGTAATCAGGGTTAAATGATTTTGGTCAATGTAACCAAAATCATTTGGATCCTAGGAATATCTTAAAAAGGAACAAGCAAGCAAACCCCCAAACTTTAACTCTTCCTGGCTCTACGATTGCCTGCTGGCCTTCCAACTAAAACTGGAATTTCAGCTCTGCAGACTTTGGGCTTACCAGCCTCCATATCATGTGCACAATTGTTTCTAATAAACATCTTTTTGGGGGGCAGTTTTTGGGCGGGGCCGGGTTTGAACCTGCCACCTCCAGTATATGGGGCCAGTGCCTTACTCCTTTAAGCCACAGGCACTGCTCCCTAAAAGTACTAAAATAAATACATAAGGGAATAAAATATATTAAAACAACGAAGAAGAACAACAAAATGATAGCGCTGTCACCCTAGATTTCAAGTTTTATCATAAATTACAGTAAACAGAACAGAGTGGTTTTAGAGTTAAGATAGACAAACAAAACAATGAAACTGAATAAGGCTGAATTTGATTATTTACTAATGCTAGATTTTTATATTATAGAAATTAGATGAGTGCAAAAAGATGGTAATGGTGTAGTATGATCATCATCATACTGAACCTTTAGCATGAGATATGGAATAGGGGTGTTTGCAAATAGTGATCATACAGCTTCAGCCTACATACTTATTTCTAACCTTAGACTTTTTCTCAGTTCCTGGCACCATCTCATTTTTTTTTGTTAATTGTCAGTTTCCCACACGTAGGATTCATGAGAACATAATCTTACCAATGAGTCTAATTTTGGGCACCAAAACTGTGTATACAGAATGTCTAGAAAAGAATAATGAAAATGAGAAATGAGTTGAATGCTGGGCACCCATGAAGAAAATATGAGGGAAATTCATAAATTTATATAGACCAGACTCAAAAGGCTTTGGGATACTTTGTAGAGCTTGTCCATTTCCACTGAGACCAAAACAAGGGATTTCATGGCATAGACAGTTAGATGAAAAGTCAGGAAGTGAAGGGATTATAAGACTCTAAAACAGTTCATGATACGTGGGCGTCTTTCTGTGCCACTCTAACTGAATGCCCATTCAATCCTCTTAAGGCAACTTGCTGTAAATGCTACTGTTTATGCGAATTTTCTCCCTCTGGAACGAAAATTTTATTTTAAGGAATCAGGTAAGATCCACCCAGGTCACATACACAGGTCATTATAAAAATTTTGAGATACACAAAAATCAAGAAACGTAAAATCTGCACGGACAGAAACAGATTCTCCCCCAAATATTATTCTATTTCCCTAGTACCACTCTATTTCCTTTTTCAGTTTGTCATGGAACATGCCCCTCACTGAACTTGAACTCTTCTCTTCCACTCTCCTCCAACTCTGTGATTTGTTTTTCATCTCAGTAAATGGTACCATCCAATACTTTGTAATTCCAACCAGAAACCAGAAAGAGAGAGAGAGTCTGACACCTTAGTCTCAAACTACATTCTACACCTCACCTGTTACCGGGCCTATGGATGATTCTTCTAGAATAAGTCTTGAATGCACCCACTTCTTTCCAAATCTTTTGTCTAATCTAAGTCACAACCATGCCTCATTAAACTGTGGCAGTTTCCTCTTAACTTGTTCATCCTCTTATGAGTTTGAATATTTTTTTTTTTTTTTTTTTTTTTTTGAGACCGTCTTAAGCTGTCACCCTGGGTAGAGTGCTGTGGCATCACAGCTCACAGCAACCTCAAACTCCTGGGCTCAAGCGATTCTCTTGCCTCAGCCTCCCAAGGAGCTGGGACTACAGGTGCCCACCACAACGCCCAGCTACTTTTTTTTTTTTTTTTTTTTGGTTGTAGTTGTCATTGTTGTTTGGCAGGCCCAGGCTAGATTCAAACCCACCAGCTTCAGTGTATGTGGCTGGCATCGTAGCCTCTTGAGTTACAGGTGCTAGCCTGTAGAGCTTGGATACTCTTAACACACACTGTCACGCTCCATAGAGAACAATCCTGAGTTATTCTTTCTGAAATATAAATCTAATGATTTAACTCCCCTTTCCTAAAACCATTCAATGACACTTTGTTGCTCTTGGAGTAAACTAAAAATTCTCGGCTTGGCCTGCATGGTGTTGTCACTGGCCGTCTCCAGCTCCATCTGTGCCTTCCCCTTATCTCAGTTGACACCAGCCTCCTTCTGTTTGCTCTTTAGCTAATCTAACTTTTCTTCCGCCTCAGGGCCTTTGCCTCAGAATATTTATTTTCCTACTCATCATTAGCTAATTCTTAGCGATCTTTTAGATTAGAGCTTACATTACTCACTAAATCAAGTCACCTCTTAAATTCTTTTTTTTTTTTTTTTTGAATTTATTTATTTTTTTATTGTGGAGAAGGGGCAGGGAAAGAAGGCGGGGGAAGAGATGAGTGACAGGGTCGGGCCAGTGGCATGGTACCACATTGGCTGTATCTAGGTAGAGGCAGTTTCAGGCCGGGCCTTGCTGAGTCGTTGCTACGCGGAAGTAGCTCGATGGATCTGCTTCTAGTCAGGCTCGGGAAGTTGCA
>CAUYPK010091927.1:27500-89043 GCA_963574355.1 Loris lydekkerianus | reverse complement strand
TATTCTTCTTAGTAAAGTATCTCAAGAATGGAAGAAAAAGTACCCAATGTACTCAGCCCTACTATGAAACTAATTTAGGGCTTTCATATGAAAGCTATAACCCAGTTACAACCTAAGAATAGGGGAAAGGGGGAAAGGGAGGGCAGGGAGGGGGGAAGTGGGTAGAAGGAGGGGGATTGGTGGGATTACACCTGCAGTGCATCTTACAAGGGTATATGTGAAACTTAGTAAATATGGAATGTAAATGTCTTAGCACAGTTACCAAGAAAATGCCAGGAAGGCTATGTTAACCAGTGTGATGAAAATGTGTCAGTCTATGAAGCTAGTATATGATGTCCCATGATCATATCAATGTACACAGCTATGATTTAATTTAAAAAAAAAAAGTGTTAAAGGAATGACTTGTATAAAGCTCAGTGCAAAAAGCCTTCCACAAAAGAGAGACTTTAAACAATGTTAACTTTGTTTCACTTTCCCCCCTTATTTCCAATAAGCTATGGCATGTTTCTAAACGTTATATAGAGAAAAGCCAATTTGTTTCTTTTGCTAATTATTAATTGAATGCCTTTGGGTAATATAATGTATTCTCTTGAGAAGCTCACCTCAATTTATAATGCTAGAAATAATATACCATGATTGCATTAATGTACACAGCTATGATTTACTAAAAAAAAAAAAAAAAAGAAATAATATACCGTATATACTCGAGTATAAGCCGAGTTTTTCCGGCACAAAATTTGTGCCGAAAAACCCGAACTCGGCCCAAATTTTGTGCGAAAAAAACTCGGCTTATACTCGAGTATATAGTTAGACAGTTGTGCCGGAAAAACTCGGCTTATACTCGAGTATATAGGTAGACAGTTTATACTGGCAGATCTGAGGCTTATACTGATGAAAGCACTTTCTTCTAGCACACTGCTCTGAGGCTATGATAACACCCTTACCTTGCATGTATACCATTGGTCTTATATAGCACATTTCTTCCTGAACAAAGAAGGTACTATTCCATTTTTAAAGATTAGATTTTAGTTATATAAAAGTAGCCAGGTTGAACTGACTACCTGTCTACTGAGTTTCTCTTTTAAAGATGAAGTTTTGTTTAATCTGTTTTATAGTCAGGTTGGATAAACAGCTCATTAGTCGACATGCTTAAATGCAGGCCACTTTGGTCTAGATAGTGTGACTGAAGGAGCCCAAACCCTCTGTTGGTAAAGAGATCCAGACGCACTCTTTGTTGATGATATAAAGAGCGTGGTTTCTATATTTAAAAGACACTGTCTCCCCTCTCTTCATTTCACATTGTAAGAAAATCTATGGATTCTATTGAGGGAAAAGGGCCCAAGATTTTTAATAACAGGCATCTGAACTATTATTTATGAATATTTGTATCCCTGGAATAAATGGGCTCCATTCTGGCCTGTAATGACAGGGTTTCCTATGTTTTTCAGAAAGTTGGAGAATGTCTGATGGCAAAGCAAAGTTTTGTATATACCATGGGGAGAGGGGAGGGCAGGAGTGGGAAATAAAACAAGGAAGACTCAAGAACAAAACGTGTCGGTTGTCTCTTCACTCTGCTGATTATTTCATTTGCTGTGCAGACGCTTCTAAGTTTAATGGAATTTCTATTTTAGTTTTTGTTTTCAGGACTTTTGATACCATATTTAAAAAATTATTGACCAGGTCAATGTCATAGAGCTTTTTCCCCATTCTCCTCTTTAGTACTTTCATAGTTTGGTTTTATTACTTTTAAGTCTTTAATTGAGTGTCTTGGTTGGCACCTTTGTCAAAATTCAGTTAGTTGTAAACATGTGAATTTATTAGTGGGTTCTCCTTTCTGTTCCCTTGGTCTATGTTTTTATGCAAGTACCATGAGGTCTCAGTTACTATAGTTTTGTGATTTTATATAGAGATACACACACACCTACCTACAAACACACACACACACATATATATTATTTTTTATTTCAAAGTATTATAGGGTTACAAACATTTTTAGTTACGTGGATCACTTTTATAATGCTTGCGTCATGGTGATAAGTTTGCCCTTCACTGAGTAGTGATCTTTATTCTTTATCCCAATTAGGCAGATTTTTACCATGCCCTTATCTGCCTTCTCCTCTGGTTGATTTCTGTGAAGTTTTACTTCCCTCTAAGCACCTGTGTGCTCTTCAGTTAGTTCCAATTAAATAGTGAGTACATGTGGTGTTTGTTTTTATATACTTTAGACACTTCACTTTGAATAATGGTCCAAGTTCCATGCAAATTGTTGCAGAAGGCATTAAATGACCCTTCTTTGTGTCTGAGTGGTATTTCATGGTATACCATGGAATACACGTTGTTAATTCCTTCATGAATTCATAGGCCCTTGGGTTGATTCCACATCTTTGCAATTATGAATTGTACTCAAACATTCAAGTACCTGTGTCTTCTTGATAAAAGGACGTATTTTCCTTTGGGTAAATACCCAGTAGTGAGATTGAGTAGTCAAATGGCAGGTCTACTCTTAGTTCCTAGAGGAATCCATCCTGTTTTCCACAAAGGTTGAGCTAATTTGCATTCCTGCCAACAGTGTATAATTGTTCCTTTTTCTCCGCATCCCCACCAGCAACTATTTGGGGGCTTTTAAGTAAAAAGCCAATATAACGGGGGTAAGGTGATATCTCATTGCGGTTTTAATTTGAATTTCTGCAACGATTAAAGTCTGTTGGCTATTTGTCTATGCTCTTTTGAAAAGCTTCTGTTCGTGTCTTCTGTCCATTTTTAATGGGGTTGTTTGATTTATTCTTGCTGATTTACGTGAGTTCTTTGTAGAATATGGTTATTGTGCTTTCCTAAGATGATAGCTTGCAAATACTTTTTCCTATTTTATAGATTGTCTGTTTGCTGTGTTGATTATTTCCTTGTCTGTGCAGAAGCTTTTAATTTAATCAAGTCCTATTGATTTGTTTTTTTCTGTTGCTGTCATTGCTGTAAGGGTCTTTTTTGTAAATTCTTTGCCTAGGCCGATATCTAAAGTAGTTTTTTCAACATTTTCTTCTATAACTATTATGGTTTCATGTCTTACATGTAAGTTATTTATTCCTCTGGGATTAATTTTAGTGAGTGGTGAGGGAAATAGATCTTGTTTCATTCCTTTGCATGTAGCTATTCAATTTTCTCAGCACCATTTATTGACTAGGGATTCTTTTCCCCAGAGTATATTTTTTTCTAGGCTTTGTCAAAGATCTGTTGGCTGTCTGTGGATGGTTATATATCTCAGTTTTCTATTCTGTTCCATTGCCCTTAGTCCCATGGTATTTTGTGCTAGTACCATGCTGTTTGGGTGGTATATTTTGAAATCAGGTAGCGTTGTGCCTCCATCTGTGCTCTTTTTGCTCAAAAGTGCTTTGGTTATTATTTGATGTCTTTTGTGGTTCCATACAAATATTAGGACCCCCCTCCCCCCAGTTATCTGAAGAACTATGTTGGAGTTTTGTTAGGGATCATACTGACTTTGTACATTGTTTGGGTAATATGGAAATTTCAACAATCTCTGAGCATGGACTCTTTGCATCTGTTTGTGTCATCTTCAACTTCTCTAGTTTTCTTTTCTTTGTAGCGTCCTTGCAATCAGAGTAATGCTGGCCTCGTAAAATGAGTCTGAAGATATTTTATCCTCTTCAATTTTTGGGAAAAGTTTGAGAAGAATTTATATTAGTTCTTGTTTCAGAAAAACTATTAACCTGGCAGCACAAATTAGCTGCTTTACACTTGGGACTCTGAGGTGATTTAATGGAGAAAGAGCCAAAATTGGGGCTTAGGTTCATCAATCTCAACTTTTGGTTGGGGATGAAGAGGTGGGGAGAGAGACCAATTATAAGAGGCAGAAAGTCATCCCTGGACATATTTGGGAAGAAGAAAGAAAAAAATGCAAAAGGCAATCTCAAAAAGTGCTGAGAGGATACAGTGCCTATTCCAGTGTGTAGAACATGTAAACAGAGGGAATGGAAAAGGACAGTCCAAGGACAAATGTGAATACACATCACTGTTTGCAGACTATCAAAGAAACAACTTAAAAAAGAAATCCTGGCAACAATGCCATGGGCTAGAGAACAGTTAAGATGAATGATCCCTCATCATGAGAAGCCATCTAGAAAGTAGAGTTAAAAAAAAAAAAGAACTGCATGCCACAGCAGGTCCCCAGCCCTGCCTTCATGGAAAGAGGATTAGTTAGACCTTGGCCTGTTTATCCCAAAGCAAAATTGTGGGTAGCTAGATGACTAGCCATGTCTTTATAGACTATAAGGGACAATTATGATAGCTTAGGCCACCAGCTTTCAGTAAATTCCATCTGGTACTTTACAAATTAGCTCATTATTCTGCTGTTCTTATGAATGTGTTAGTCTGCAAACATATCGTTGTCACAAATTAGTCACCTAGTGTTTCTCAGAAAGTGATTTAATATAAGCACACCCACATCATAGTATGGAACAGCAAAATACGTCCTTGCTTGATCCTCTAAATGGAATTCAGCATTTAGTGCGATTTGACTTCCAAAGGATTTTTGGCACTAACATTATCTTCTGATTTTCTAAGATGGAATGTGATTACTTCCCTGGATATTGACATTATCATATAATATTAGAAACATTTTTTGTCTCCCCATGAACTCTAGGAGAGATCCGAGCCTACTGATAAGTGATGGATTCAAAGCTTTTGTTTCTCTTACTATTTGTTATCACAGGTGTCATGACAAGTGCTGTTTCAATTCAGTAATCGCAACTGCAATTTTGAAAATTAGCTTAAACATCTAACTTTAAAGTACTTTGTGTGGCAGATATGCTCACTCACTTAGAAAGAAAAAAAGAAATGAGAAAACATATGCTTCCCTCTCCTGTCTAAATTTATTACCTTTTGAGAAGTGCCTTCCTTTGGATTATAATAAATATTTCATGGTGAACTGGCTCAGTTAAGAGGCTTTTGGCTGCAAGTGTAGACCTCCCAACTTAATGGCTTACTACAGGCAAATAAGGACAATTTGCTCTCTTAATTGAACATGAAGTTTCAAGGTATTCTATTCCAGGGAAGTTGCCTTTTCTAGACTATGCAAATGTTTATGAAAATATATCTTTGAGAGAGAGAAAACTGGGCAGTGCTATGACTCCTACCCCACCTTCCCTAAAAGAGGGATATAGTCATCTCATTCACATCAAGACAGAGCAACAGGCATCACTGGTGATATTTTCTACTGTGGACCAAATTCACACCACCCTCGAGAGAGAGACCTAGTCTTGGGGTACTTTATGTTTTTCCCATGAGGGACATCTGGGAAATGTAGCTGGGATTTAATAACAAGAGTTTGAAGGGAAGGGACCACTAGAAAAGCAAAGGGTTGGTGGTCGGGGGCTGATTAACCAGCAGCCCTTGGAAAACAAGGCTCTGCCTGAGTTGTAGAAGTTGCAGCCAGGGGACCCTGCAGGGAGGCCACTCAGGAACCTACAAAAGTGCCCATGAGACAAAGAAACTGCTCTCAACGTCTGCCAGATCCCCAACATGATATGCCATCTTAGGATGGTGCCAAATGAAGCAGAAAAAATAGCCCCCAAATTTCTCCTTTTTTCATTATCTCTTTCTGTGATTTCCTAGCCCAGAGCAGTCAATACCAGCAGATGGGAAGACAAACCCTACCCTGGGTGCCACCCACTAACCCACTGTAAGCAGCTAGTCTGCAGAAGGGCCAGCTTGGAGGGGGAAGAAGAAATGAGTTCAGTCAAGGTTGGCATTATAATTTGGAATGGCAGTCTAATTTCTGAAGAGAATATGAATTGGTTGGGTCAGTGCCCATAGCACAGTGGTTATTGCGCCAGGCACACGCACTGAGGCTGGCGTGTTTGAACCCAGCCCTGCCAGCTAAATAACAATGACAACTTTAACAACAACAACAAAATAGCTGGGCATTGTGGTGGGTGTCTGTAGTCCCAGCTACTTGGGAGGCTGAGGCAAGAGAATCGCTGGAGCCCAGGAGTTGGAGGTTGCTGTGAGCTGTGTGATGCTACAGCACTCTACTGAGGGTGACAAAGTAGACTCTGTCTCAAAAAAAAAAAAAAAAAAAAAATTAAAAAAGAATATGAATTGGTGGTTTAAAGTGAATATGAATCTCTCTATTGCCTAACAGTGCCCAGAAAAGTCATAAGACTTTCTCCATGGGTAAAATATAAAGGGGGCCGGGTATGTTGGCTTGTGCCTCTAATCCTATGGAGGGATCACTTAGACCAGAAGTTTGAGCCCATCCTGGGCAACATTGTGACACCCCACCCCCAACTCTACACAAAATTTTTAAACATTAGCCAGGCATGTCTAACAGGCACATGTGGTTCCAGCATAGTCCTAGCTACTTAGCTGCAGAGACCTAGCTACTTAGGCTGAGGTGGGAGGACCACTTGAGCCTAGGAGTTCAAGGTTACAGTGATCTATGATCTTGCCACTAGATTTCAGCCTGGGTTACCCTGTCTCAAAAAAGAAACCCAAAACACTTAAAGAAGCAGTAAAAAAAAACAAAATAAAATGTATTTTAACACTTTTCACCTGCCTCATTTTCAACAAATGTTACAATAACTCATATCCTTTGTAAAATATTCTTTAAAATACCTTGACAATCTCACATCACATTTTTTCTTGCTTGTTTCTCCTTTCTGTCTTCCACTGATATTTGAGAGGAAAATCAAGGAAAATTATTTATACCTTCCAGCAAATGTTTTTCTGATCATTCGAAATGCCTATGCTTCAGCAAACGAGTCCCCAAATAGATCTGAATTAAAGATGTAAAAGCAGCCGGTCACTGTGGAGATGACAAGTTGGCATTAACAGTAAAGTCCTTCTGTCCCGATCCATCGTTGGACTTCTTGTTCTCCGTTTGGACTCCTTGGGACTAAGACTTTAGGGCTGTCACCTGCTCAATACGCCTACGTTCTATGCAGAGAGGCCGCAAGGATTCTTCTTTTTTTTTTTTTATTAATTAAATCATAGCTGTGTACATTAATGTGATCATGGGGCCCCATACACTAGCTTCATAGACCGTTTGACACATTTTCATCACACTGGTTCACATAGCCTTCCTGGCATTTTCCTAGTTATTGTGCTAACTGCAACAGTTGCTTGATCCTCCTCGTCCAGAACGAAAGTATTCAACCCTCCCCCACACATACTGGCGGCCTCATCCCAATCGGTGTTTCATCCGTGAGTAACTAGGGAGAGAGGCCAGTTTATATTTTCACTGAATGTGTGTCTGCTTCTTGTGCAGTCTGTTCCAAAAATCAGTATAACTTGCTGGGTGTTCCAACAACAAAAACCGGGTGCTCCTTTGCTCCCTTCCTGCTTTTTATTTTCTCTCCAAGCCCTCTTTGATCAGGAGTCAAAGGGAAAGCATCAGTAAGAAAAGAGAAGACAGTTTAAAAATAGATTGACTATGTGATCAGGCTTGCTACTTTATTTTGTGGAAGAATTTAAAGATGAAATCATGTTATATTTCACATTGAATTCTTTACCAATCAGAATGTGCTTCCCAGAGAGAAAAGTATAAGATAGATAGCAAGGCAATTTGATATCATGCTATATTCCTGTGTCTCCTAAGTTTTGGACACTTACTGTTTAAGTTTTGCCTGTTTGCATCTATTAAGTGATTTGTACAGGCTATAGTAATATTTTATGGATTAGGGTATGCCGATTGTAGAGAGAAGAAGGCTAGTTGAAAGTTTCAAGTGTTTAGAATTATAGATTTACCCTTAAGTCAGATTGCTAAAACCTGCAGTGAAGTGTATGTTAAGTGCTAGTATAGTTAAATGAGAGGCTATCTGCCTACAATGCACAGCTAGGATTTAATCACTAGCATTGAATTTATTTTGTACTTAAAGAATATTTTACTTAATTATACCACAGTGACTTTGAAACTATTGATTATTCTAAAAATTATTCTAAAATATTGGGTTCTAGTTTTAATATGTTTTTATATATGTAAGCTTTTAAATTATTATTTTTTAATCTTAGAAATGTAATTTTTTTCTTCCCCCCTAAAAAGGATTTCCGCATTGGAGTATCTAATTCTCTTATCCATAAGGCAAAAACAAAACAGAACAAAAAAAACATAAACAGACAAAAAAAAGCCCCTCATATTTCCCTTCTTCCTTCACCCTTCTCTTTCCTTCACTCTCCGTCCTCTTATCTGAATCAAATTGACATTCAGAAAAGAAGACTGTGATAGGAGGTTAAGAGCAAAATAAGAAGCTATAGTAATATTTTGACAGGAAGTGTAATAGATGTCAGTCAGAGTAAAAGAAAACTCTGTCCAGATTATCTCAAAGTGGAGTCTTAACTCAGCACAGTGTGGGTTTTAATTTCAGCCCCATGATCATGTAAGCATTAATTCACTGTCAAGTCAATTTATAGTGGCTATTCAATATCATACCATAGCATTAATTTTAAATTGCTTTCCTTTTGGAGGGAAGGAAAGAATTTGTGAAAGTCAAAATAAAGTTTCTTACGTGGTGACTCAGACTAGCTCCTATAGAAAAGAAGGGAATATGGTTACTATAAAGATACAGAAATTCACAGAAACAAACTGGATTTGGAAAACTCTGGATTCAAGGCAGCATTCAACTCTGACCAGCAGAGGCTGATCTTTGCCGGGAAGCAGCTGGAAGATGGGCGCACCCTGTCTGAATACAACATCCAGAAAGAGTCCACCCTGCACTTGGTCCTGCACTTGAGAGGAGGTAGTTTCCCATTCTAAGTTTTGAACAAATTTCATTGCACTTTTCTTTCAATAAAATTGTTACATTCCCCCTTCCCCCCCACAAAAAAAAGAGGGCAGCTACTGTCTTTGGGACCACAGAGTCATCCCTTTTTGTTTGGCTCTGTGTTTTCTGTTCTTTCCTTCCTTCTCTACAGTTGCCACTGTCTCCTGAGTTACCAGCTTGTACTTAACCCAAAATGCCAACTTCAGCCGAGTCCACATGACATTTTGCTTCAACCCCACCTCAAACTGATTAGAGTTTCAGTTTTATTTAGGACTCTTCAGATTCCAAAGAGAGAATATTAAAATTTTCTGCCCAGCGAATGAATCAGGTAGAAGCGGATCAAGTTTTCATACCTATTCCAATCAGGTGCAGGAGTGGGAGCATACAGAATGTGAGCTCTTTAAAAGGAGCTGGAGACAGACAACAATGATCATATTTGGTATAGAGACTGATTTAGTTCTGATGGTAATTGACAACAAATATTTCACTGAGCATTTATTATACATCAAACACTATTGTAGGTATTGGGGTACATACTAGAGACAAAACAGACGCCAGCTCCACTGATCCTACAGCATTATGTTCTAATGGTAATCTTTAACCATCTATTTCAATGATAACTAAAAAAGTAATGTAGTAGCAATGTCTCCACGTAGTAAATACAAGATGTTCAAATAAAAATACATGCATATTTATCGGTATATATTTAATATATATGAATATAATACACAAACATATATACTTGTAAATACAAGGATAATAACAATTGCATTATACCTAACTCTGCTAACTGTCAGTGGTATGTGCGTGTGGATGTGGATGCATTGGAAGTAGTGGTTGGAATTTTAAGTAGCATCTCACTTGCAGCCTTTGATGCTGGCTTTCCCAAGTTCCTATCAAACTAACTATAAAAATACCTTCCTCCAAAAATTACCAGTTTACAAAAGCACCAAAAATCAGGATTGATATTGATTCATTGCTAAAATGTTATAGAGGAACAATGAATTAGATTGAAATTATAAGTGGTCAATCACCCAACTTGTTCCATTCTGAGAGTAGGTAAAATAATTCCTTAGTTTTACCAGGGCCAGAAAACACATCTCCTATATGCTGCTGCTTTAGTAGATAAGAAAGATCTCAAGGTTTTTTTTTTTAAACATATACCATTAGCAGCAGGTTGGTAATCTACACTAAAGAGTTACAACCGAAAAGTCTGAATGAATGTCCTCTTGAGACTATCTACCAATAAATATCCATCTTAGCTTTTTTGTGAAGGGACAATAATTATCTTTGCAGCTCCATCTGATTGAACTGTCTACCCTAATAAACCTACAAGAGTGGAAAGGTTTGATTATCTCCAAGATAATTTCTTTACCATGTTCCATCGGTTAAGAAAAAGAGTTCTTTCTCAGGCAGTACTTTGCACCAAATTTAGAGGCCAATCAAATATTCTCCCAGTCATAAACCCCACTAACCCTGGGGTGTGCAACGGGGAGACCAGAAGGAAATATACTCTCTTGTCCTTGGGGAATGGGATTGTGGATGGTTCAATTCTTCTTTGCCTATTTTGTGTTACTTGTTACCTTTGAATTTCCCATGGTGAACTTGCATGATTTCCTAAATAAAATAATAGATCTCATTTCTTAACACATTGACAACCACACCAGAAACATTTTTTCCCCCTTTGGGGCCACAGTGTTTCATAAGAATAATAGAATGAAGACTTCAAAATCAAAATTATCCTATAACATACTTTAATAAAAAGTAATATAAATACTTGAAAATTAGGAATATAAAATGTAATGTGAACACTTGAAAAATAGTTCATAAGGGCAAAGTGTTTTCCTTGACTTGTTAGGCTTAAGTGTAATTTAAACATAAGAAAAATGAAATTTATTGACTTCTGGCTATTAAATCCATGCTTTTAGAATTAAATTATCAATATTAATTAGAACAAGAAGAATATCAACAAGTAAAATTTTCACAAACCAACTTAATGTTTTTTTCTAGAGAGCCCTGACATGTAGCATGTATGCTATAGCACTGCCTGTGCACCATGGAACTCATAAGGTCAAGAGACTTGTGAGCTATGTGTGTTTCAGGAGGCCCTGGGCTTAAAACTAACATGAGTTAAATACAACTTACATGGCAGTTAACGTGTTAAAATACCATCTTTAAATGGTATTTCATTATTAAAAAAGAAGCTGTGTGATAAGGTTCAGATTTTATAAATAGATTGTCAAAATGTAGGCTTCAATAAATACTCTGGAAAGAATTACGGGTCTACCTTTGTTTCAAGCCCTTGTAAACTAAAGAAAATTGAATCATTGACATTACTGATAGAACAATTAGTATCCATAGTTTCACAATTATGTAAAAATTGTACGAGTTCTTGATATAAAATATCAACATTTGTCACGTTAATTTTCTTAAAGACTTCATTTTTTATGAGCAATTTTAGGTTCAGAGCAAAACTGAGACAGAGGCACAGAGATATCCATATGCCCCAAATGCCAACACATGCATAGATGGCTTCCCCAGCATCAATATGACCCAACAAAGTGGTACATTTGTTACTGAGCGGTTAAGGACTGAAAATGAAAGGAAGTGGACTCCAGGTTCTGTGTGGGCAACGTGGCCTTTATTCACACTGGTGCCAGTGAGCTGAGTTTGAAAAAGAAGTCAGCACGTGGGTTAAGGCGGGAAGGGATTGGTGCACTCATTCCTTCCTGGGTTGGGCTTCTTTCCTGGGTGAATGGTTCCATTTGGGCAGGTGCCTACATTTGATCCTATCATCCTAGTCTTTTTAGTCAATTATAAGGAGTGATGGGTGTGGTATCCTGTAGGCTGAGGGTCAGCATGGGCTGCCTATAAGGAAAAAAAAAAAAATGGAGGGGGAAGGGAGTGGTGTTTATAGGAACACTTTTGGGACTTCAAGATCAGCTGGTCATATCCACACAGGGCAAGAATATGAGCAGTTGTTTTTTGGGTGACTGCCTGGTCAATAAATTGGGAGATGAGGCAGAGGACTACTGAGAATGAGAAAGATCATAATTAGTGGCCCTAAAATAGAAAGCAACCAAGGAGGCCAGGAATGAAATAAAGACTAGGGATTAGATGATTCAAGATTTGTTTGTCTCTGTTTGATTCATTCTTGGAGTTCTTTTACTTTGTGATTATTCCTGACTGGTTAACAAAGAAAAAATATTGCAAACTGCAAACCCCCCAAACTGCATGTGCCTCCTTTTTCTGCTGCAAGTAAGTCTAAGGCTGGGCAATTTTGGAGGAGTACTGAAGCTAAAGAATCAGTTTGGGATTGTAGGGTGACTAAAGAGTCTTCTACTCTTTCCATATCTTTAAGTTCTAGGGAGAGTTGGTGGTAAAAGTGGGTTGATGTACTAATGCAATGCCCATGCCAAGTCCAGCCACTGTGCCTGTTCTGAGAAGTACAGGGGGAAGGGCCTCCTTTTTGTCTGGAAGTTGGGGGATGCCTCATGGTCTGACTTAGGGAGGAGTCATTCACTAAAGAGACTTGGGGGATGAGGAAAACTCAGCTGCAAAGACCAGCGTGGTCAGCACGCTGCCACCGATAGATGGAGTGGCCACAGAGGAAGATTATTCCTTGAGGGGCACAGGAGGGGTTCGATAAGGGAAAAGTTGAGTTGAGGAAACAGATCAGGTTTTATAAAGCCTACAGCATCCCTGTACCAGTGAGAATGAAGTAGGTTAAATTAGGGGAGGCTGGGGTGGAAGTATGCAGTTATGGGGCTGAACAGAGCTGTGCTATTTTCTCTTGGAAGGGAAGAGTTGTTATGTGTCAGGTACAGGTATGGGATTGAAAAGATGTTGGTATAAAGAAAGGCACATCTAGCATCATGAGGGACAGAGGAGAGAGGAAGAGTTCGGGGCAGCTGAGAGAGAGGTGTCTAAAAGCTGGGGAATAGGAGAGTATTTTAGGTCTTGCAGGACAGTGAGGTCTAATCCTTTATAGAGTGGAGGGGTTACACTAGAAGAGAGATTTTTTTCTGATTTGTCTGGTTTCTTGCTGACATGCTATGTCCTGAGCTCCTCTTCCATCTGATAATCCTACGTGCCTGAGGCAGGTCCAGCAGACAATAGTCCCAACTCCATCTCCGGACATTCAGGACTTGTTATTTTATCAGTCCAGTACCTCTTTCTTCCATAAGAACATTCAGAGGCTTTGGTAACATCATAACAGTGTGATGGCATGTAAGTTTGGCTAGTGAAAGAGGGGGTCTGAGGTAAGAATGGGCTTAGTGACGTGGGAATGGGTCTTGATAAGGTATTCACAGATATACACGAGGTTTGGGTAGTAAGACAACCTGTGCATTCAGTCGGGGTTGATGGGGAGGGGAGAAGGGCCAGGATTGACATCTTCAGATTTGCAGATAACCACATATTTGTACTGGAGTAAAATAAACACAGAATATGATCAGGTTGTTTGATCAAATGTTTCATTTTGCAGCTAGACATAGCTTTAACATTGATAGTTCTGACTTTGAATAAATATTGCTTCTGGCCCCACCTAGAGTGTTCATGTCAACATGGAAAAAAAATAAATAAGCAATTCATTTCTGTCTTTAAGACTTGGTATTGGTATTGGTTTAATATGAAGAGAAAGTTTGAATTCTTGAATACATATTTTGCATTTAACTATTCAGCTTTGAGTTTTGAGGTTAGATTTTTCAAGTCTGTCAAAGTGTCTGGCAAATGTTGGAAACTTAGGTTTGATATGCTGATATTTAGATGTTAACTATGAATGACTGTTCTTCCATAATACATACTAACTATAATTTTTATTGCTGTTTCAATTGTGTAAGAAATAATTAGATATATTCTATTTATTACAATTTCAGATTTATTACAATTCAGAAATATGTAAAATAAAAGGTGGAAATCCTTTGATTAATGCTTCCACTTCTTCCTTATCTCAGAAGGAGTTAGTTTGTCAATAGTGTAGTGTGTAGACTTCTGGTTATTTTTCTGTGCACTGATATAAATTTATATGTTAACACACACATACATTTACATTGATGAATTTATACTCAAGATTTTATTCTTCAAAGCAGAGGGTTGATTTTTGTTTTTAGCAACTTTTTTTCACATATTTTCCCAACTCATCTTTAGGAATCTATAATATTCCATAACATGGGCATATTTTGAAGCTGGGCTTTATATAATACAAATACTTTTATTCCTTTGAATTTTTGAAACACATGTGAACAAGGTCTTTAAGGAAATTTAAGAGAGATATAAAATGTAATTCCTTTTCAGAAGTTACTTTTAATATTACTTCTCATTCTATTTTGATTCAAGTAAATTGAAGACTGAATGAAGAATCTATATTTTATTATATTTTTAATAAGCACATTTTAAAAATATGCAAACAACATTTTAAAAGTTCTCTTATTATTATTATACAAAGTATTCTTCTATAATTTAAAAATTATAAATTATAATAAGTTAAAATCAAATAACCTATGAGTTTATTTCTATGCCATAGATAAGGAAATTGTATCTCAAAGAGGTTTCCTGAATTAAAATTATGCAAAAAGTGAAAGACAGAATTTGAAATTAAGGGTTCACATCTGGAGACTCCAAGACAGAAGGCAAATTCAACTTTTTCTTCTTCAAATTTTCTGTGGACTTTTTTCACATTAGATTTTTATATGTAAATATGAAGTGCCTTCTTTGTGTTATTTTAACTCCTCTCTTTACTTCTAAAAATATTAAAAGTGGAACTTAGCAAGGAGTCTAAATATTGCAATTATAAAATACATTGTGTTTGATGATACATTTTTTCTGTAAATGCATTTATTTATCATTTAGATTAAAAGATTTAAGCCTCAGTTATATTATCCTAAATGATTTATTACATTAGCTAAATTACTAAAATTTCCAACAAAGCATTTGTTGGTTTTAGGTCATCAAACTAGGTGTTTAATAAATTCATTTGTTATTTCTTGATTGGTGGTTGTACCCTTGGTATAAGAATATGTAGAAATTGAATGTACTAGCAACTTGCTAGAACATGATGCAGTTCCCTGCTCTTAGCAGTTGAAACCAGGGCTTCATGAAGGCTTCTCTTATTTCACCTATAAATGTACTAAACAGCATGCCTTCAGACTTTGCTAGAACTTGCCAAAAGTAGAAAGTCATCACTATCAACATCATTATTAGTTAGCATTTACTGAGTGCCAACAATGTTTTTGGTGTAATAAGTACACAGAGGAAGACTCTGTTCTTTTCCAGAGAGATTAGTTTTCCATAACGATGGGAGAGAGAATTTGGTCTTGAGAGTTCTTTTCTTGCTGGGAGGTGGGGATGGGCGTGCAGTCATCTTGGGTCTCATTCTTCATATTGAAGGGCCACTCTCACCTGCTCATGAGTTGATGTATGTAATCAAAAGAAGAAATACACACTCCTATGTATATTTATACACATACACACATATGAAAAATACACGTGAATTTCATTTTTTATTATAAAAGAAATACATACATTATGTTTTTGACTTTAGTCAAGATATCCAACTGACTCTAGTTCACATTTCCTTGGATATAATGTATTTACACTGTTAATATATATAAATATGCTAAGAAAAGTGTATAGGGTGTATGCCTGAGTAAATACTGGGAGTGCCAACAACTTGTATACACATTAGGAGATGTTATCTATGTATTACTTTTTGAAGTTGAATTGAATTACAGTAGCAATGTGTAGTGTAATGTTTGCTCAAAAGATGGCACTAGTCAAATGAATGCTAGGCTCTCCATGTGACAAGCAGGACAAAGAAACCAGTGGAAGTATGGTTGGAGACCATTTTAAAGTGATATTTGAAATTCAAGAATGTTGTGAATAAGTACAATGACAGTGGAGGCAAGAGTATGAAACAGAACCTCCAACATGCCTAACAAACTACCCATTCATGTTAAGGTTGGGGTGTGTGGTACTGTGTGTGATGCTACTCCACAAGGGAAGATCTGGAGTTCTTGCCAAGCAACAAGTGCTGCTCCTTCTGCTGTGGTGTTGTAATAGTTTACACGCTCTGCACAGATGTCTCCAAAGTGCACGTGAGATAGTAATTAGCAGAAAAAGCATACATGTTCTTAAAACTGCAAAATAAAGAGTTTTCATTCCAAGATTAGCACATGCACTGAGGCAGGAGAGCTCACCTCTATGAGAATTTGCCAGAACAATGGATAGGATGAAGAGGTGTGGTTGAGTTTCTCCCGTATTCACCTGACTTAGCACCCCTTGACTTCTACATATTAGGAACCTTAAGGAATGTGGTATACCATAGAAAACTGGCCACATTGGGGGTGCTTTGGGAAGAAATTGAACTGGCAGGTGCAGTGTCACATACAAGGGGACGCTTTGGTCAACAATGCTCAAGCAATAGAAATATCTGGACACTGATGATAACCTTTTTGAGCACCTCTTGTAATTGCAGCAAATGTGACTTGTATTCCTGTTTTATTATCAGTATATATTGAGTGTTATAATTGTTAATACAGTTTGGTCCTTCCTTAAACTGTGTCTACCTTTTTATTGCACCCTCTGGATATCCTTACAAACCCAATATATAGAACAGAGGAACAAAATGGTTTTGTTTTGTTTTTGATGACTAAAGGGCAAAATTTATTTTGCCTCTTGAAAAAATGTGGACTTCCCTAACTATCTGAGCTGATCTATGGTATTTATATATGATTACTTAAAAAAATTCACATTTTAGATACTTATCTTTTTATGTCTAAATACATAGGGGCTTAATTTTATTTCATTTAGGCCATTTAAGAGGCAAACATTGATATGAATTATTCATTACAGCAGAATGTGAAGTTGACAGAGATATATTTTAACATTTGAAATTGAAGTCATTTTCTGAAAATGAAACTCAGAAAAACTTAATGAGGCGAGTCATCACACCCCTCAATGTCTTATTGGTACAAGTGACTAAAGAGCGTAAGAAACACCCAAGCTCAGAGCCTAGGGTGACTTTATTGTATTATGATCGTATTAGCATAAATGTATAACTTAATCACTGCACTACGATCATTGTGAAAGAAATGGGTAAGTTTGAAGAGGATAAAATTGATAATACAAGGATAAGAATTTGCCTACAAAGTGTTAATCCTGTTTTCCTACTGTTATGTTTTTGTAAAACATTGTTTAAAGACCCAGATTCCTTTTTTTTTTTTAATTCTTTTTTATTAAGTCATAACTTTGTGCATTGATGCATTTATGGGATTCAGGGTACTGCTTTTACATACAATGTGAAATACTTACATTGAACTAAGTAACACATCCATCACAATTACACTCATTTCTTAATAGTTTTGAAATGTACCATTGCGTCACGCCCATTAAGTAGACTCCTTTTTAAAAACCAAACTTTAAGATAAAACTGGTAAAAGCGAGGTGTTCTGGTTGAAACCTGGCTCCACTTTACCCCTGGTTGGCCTGATGTGGCTTTGCCAAACCACAGGGTTCCTGGGAACCTACTTTGAAAACTTTCACTCTAGGCGCATAACATCCTAGCCATGAGAGAAAAGGACTTTTGGCAAAGAACATGGGGACCCTGGGTAGTTAATACTTCTTGCTCTGATTCTGCGTGAGTCTCTTTCTCTCTCTCTTTTTTAAAAATAGTGGTAGAAAAGCAGAATTTTACTTTGGTTGTCAGGATTTTAATTTCATACTAAGGATTTCAGTTATGACTTGACAAATTTTTTATCACTTTGATTTTCAATACTTCACCAACTATCTCTTTTCAATGTTTTTTAATAAACAATTTTATTTTGGTTTGCTCTGGATTTGTGGTTTTCCAATTAATGGATGTATTTCTTTTCGTCCTCACATTAGTCTCATGTGAGGGTAGATAATGTAAGCCTATCCCTGAAAGACCAGTTATTCTTGGGCATGCTATGGCAATAAACATTTTAAAGCCACACAAAAAAGCAAACCAAAACAAAAATAACAAAACCAGCTTTCGTGCTGGTAGAGCTGAGGTTACACAGTAACTATAGGGACTTCACCAAGGTCTCCAGTATATGGTTCCCTGCTGAGAGTTACCACTCCTTTACTGATAGAAATAATGGGGTTGTGATCAGCCATTAAAGTAACCTATTATGGTGACTCCTAGTATGTGTTATAAATTCCGTGAAAGGATGGTTATCTTTCAATTGAATACAAAATCAGTAAGTATTACCCCAGTCCATCAACATTATTCATTTTTGAGAACTTGTTCTTAAATTACAATCCTATTTGTTCTGCCAAGCTGTTATTTCACATTTATGAAGTATTAAGTTTTGTGAAGTATCAGTTGGTGAATTAATGGTCATAATTGTTTCTAATGGAAAAAAAATCCTGGACAGGAGGTATTTCTGTTCTCTAAGCAAGACTCTTGTTGCCTGGTATTTGTAAAAGTACTCAATTTATTTTATTTGTTGCCTGGTATCTGTAAAAGTACTCGATTTAGGCTTCTTTATTAATCTGTGAAATAAATTGTATTTTCCTTTGTTATCCTTCAGGCAGAAAGTTGGATTTTCTACTATTTATCGTAGCTTCTCAATTGTTCAATTCCTTTTTTTCTAATCGGTTATATTTTATTCTAGACTATTATACGTATAAAGATAAAAATCTAAGAAAAGTTTGCCTTAAAAATATTTAGTTAAAATCTCCTCTCAGTTTAAATATATTTTAATTTTAAATCTTCTTTGGTGATCTAGTGACTAAATTGTTTGTTGGTTTTCATAAAGTGCTTTGCTTCTGTCATTGCCCACAAATGGAAGCATAGCTAACAATTATTAAATGCTGTACTGTGCAGTCATTGAGAAATATTCAGAGATATACTTGTTATTACAGCTCCCATAACAGATGCTTTAATATATGAATAAACTATAATGGAATGGGCTAAAAATATAGAGAAATGTCAGATAAATGATGTTCATCCCAAGGGAAAATACATTTCTACATTATTTTGTAAAACTGTTTGTTACTTCCCATGGAGACCCACTCTTCTGGTATAAGGGCTAAATGTTGGTTTTCAAATAAGTAGTTAATACTGTCATCACTATCATCATTATTATCATTATCATCACCAAAGGGCTCTAACCAGAGGCAAATAACCTGAATTGTCTTCTAGATCTACTACTAACCTGGTATGCGATGATGATCAAATAAAATCCTTTTGGAGGTTTGTGTTCCAAAGGTACATAATGAATGTCTTATTCTTCTCATCATGCATCTGTGATGCTAAAATGATACAGGTAAAAGAAATTTTAAAAGGCATAATATTAATGCAAGATATTCTTATTCTAAGGCACTAGAAAACAGTGATAATGTATATAGTCTCTGGGGCTAGACTTCCTTGACTCAGATGATGTCTCTATACCAGATGTTTGACCTCTAGCAAGCTCTTTAACATCTGATTGCCTCAATTTCTTCATCCATAGAATATGGGTAATTATAGTCCTTACCTAATAGTGTTGTGAGGATTAAATAGGGTAATAATGCAAAGCGCTTAGAACAGGGCCTGGATCATTGAAAGTTTTCCTAGCTCTTAATTATATTTAAATATCTAATATAACATCAAATTTTTAATTACTCTGTCATGCTTCATTCAAAGCATTCAAAGCTTGTTAAACACAATTTAGGCTAAAGTTTTCTGGGTCAGATCACAAATGACCATATGGTAGAGATTTAGACCTTTAAGCAAAAAAGAGGTTGTGAGGACACTGCCTAGGCTACAGGAAATCCCAACCGATATTCTCAAGTTCCTTTTATGCTGTGGTGCCACCTCCTGAACCTACAAGTTCAAAGTGCTTTTAAAAGGATTCATTCAGTTCTTTTTCCAGAAATGTTCCATTAGAATCATCGTTTATTCAAAAAAAAATTCTCCAAGTGATGGCAGTTTTAAAGCCTAACTAGATTCCTTTGTACTTGGTTTTGAATTTATAGGAAATGCCCTTCCACACCCAACACTGGCTAGTGTTTTCTGCAATGACAGGACCTCACTAGGGAAATCCTAACGGAAGATAATAGCCTGATATATTAAGTGTTGCCAGTATTCCATTTAATAGTAAGCAATTATGTAACAGGCTTTTTAAATACCTAAGTTAAAAGTGATACATTAATATTGAGTACACTTCTACTGTAAAACCCATTTAAATACTGATTTAAAACAAACACCATTTAAGTGCCAACCTACTATTAGAAGAGTTTACTATTTTATTCTTGCTCCAAAATGGCATCAACAGTGATGGGGTGCTTTCAGGGGATTATTGAACAGAATTTTTACAACAACGGGCAGGCGTGGGGAAATGCAAAAATAGGCGTTGTAATGCTTTATCTCATGAGTCCTCATATCTACACACCCCCTAACCAAACAAGCAACTTTATGGCATGCCTAATTGCAATTGAAGTGTAACTGACTTCTGCAGAACTGCCCTCCACAGGATTTCCTGTCCAAACGCCCCCCCCCCCCCCCGCCCCACCCCCCACCGCGTGGTCATCTGTAGCTAAATGGTTACAAATCATCCAGCAAGCAAGGTTTCCCCATCCCAATATTTGTGTTGATTTTTCTTTAAAGGAGTGGGCTGGACCAAACCCTAACACTTGCAAATTGTCTTTGAACTTCTTTTATTCCCTTTCTTTTCATTGGGTAAGAAGGAAAACAAAACAAAACAAAAAAGCAAAAATCTTCCGTCTGTACCCTGTATTTGATTTCCCTGGGCGGTTATTTACAGGTTTCTTGCTGTTTAGCTTTTCTTGCTCAGTAATTTATTACTGAAAGAAATCTGCCCTTTCAAGGCGAGCTTTGCCTTTTAACCCCTTTGCTCACTCTTCCTTGGAGGCTCGCAAGGAGTGCGCGGCTGCAGCGTCTGGGAACCCACCTAGAGGGCCCCCTTGACGCCAGCACATCCCTGTCAGGCAGCAGTGTCTGCAGCCGAGCCGGGCTGCTGCAGAGTTAATGTACAGTACCAAGGAGCCTGCAAGTGTCCTGAGCTGCTCAGAGCCGGGGCGGCACAGCCCAGGGCAGACACGCGCCTTCCACGGTTCCAAAGGTTGTGCTGGAAATTCGGCGCTGGGGGACTCCTGCAGGAGCCTGTTGCCGTTGTGTTTTAAATGCATGCAAGGTCTGTATAGCTTGGGCATGAGAATCTTTCAGAAGATGTCAGAGCATCAGAGTAAATGACACCTATTGGGGAACTGAATTCGGAGTGAACAAACAAAAGAGAGAGAGAGAGAAAAGACAGCGGGGGAAGAAATTCTTAGACAACGTCTGACTTGCAGCTGTGAAATTCATTTTCTTTCAAGGCAAAATATGAAAAGCCCGCACATGGTTTTGATAACAGCAAATTAGAGGCGATTCTGCAGTGAGAGAATCAATAGCTTAGTCATTTTACTTACAGGGAGCAGACAGACTTCTTATGGGGATAGGCGGCAGAAGCGAATTTCATCACTACAGCACCTTCTGAAGTCATGATGGTAGCTGATGGTAATCCTGTCCTGCAAAGCAGAAATTACCCTCTGCCTTCCTACTTCTGCAGCTGAAGCCAGCAGTTCTGAGATTTGGGGAAGAAGTTGGCTTTGCTTATACATGGTTTCTTTGCACAGGTCTTTGTCCGACACGTCTCAGACGTAGCACTGCGTTGAAGTGAATATGTGCCTAAGAAAGAAGAAAAAGCAATATTCGTTTCTAAAGGACAGCATGTCAAAGCAACCTGAAGTTTTTCATTTCCCTTCTAATACTTCTTTAACCAGAATAACGAGTAACTGTGTTTTGACTCTTCTTTTCCCACATTCCAGAGTCCTTCCTGCGAGGATGCATTAGTGTACACTCAAGGCGGTTAGAGCCTACCAGGACAATACTTACCACTGTGTAGGGTTAGCAGTTGAACTGGTTATTTCAGCATATCGACTAACTAGTGGAACCTGAATGGATGGACCCAGACCTGCAATGCTCTGTGATGTTTCTTTCTTCAAATTGTGGAAGGGATTTTGTTGTTGCTACTTGTGTTTGGGGGGTGGGGGTGGGGATTGGAATTTAATACTTTTTGCAATAATTGCCCATGATAGCTGCTCCAACCAGAGAGTTGGAATTCATCTGTGAAAATCACTCCATGTAACATAGGAGACAAGGAAAAGATTAATGACAGAAGATCTGCCAACATGATGCACGTGAATAATTTCCCCTTTAGAAGGCATTCCTGGATATGGTGAGTAATCATTCTCACTTCAGTGAGGAAAAACTAAGACTTAGAAAATTTCCTGACAGTTACCAGATAAGGATTGGTTTTGAACAAGAATATTGGTATGAAGTGAGAGTGAAAAGTAAGTGTGTAAGACCAGATGTCTGAGAAAATAATGGTTATGCAATAAAAAATTACTTGTTCCTCTAAAGCATCCCCAAATCAGAAGTCAAGTATAAAGAGATGAGGACATTTACAATTGTTAATAGTTCATGGAGGAAAAAAGCAAAACACAACTTTGAGGATAGTAACTGTTTACCTAGAGAAGAATAAGGGAGGTTTAGGTTTTGTTTTATGCTGTTTTCTTTTATTTAAAAAAAAAAAATTCCCTGGGGAAGGGTATATATGAAATTTTTGACATCTAATACAATTTGCCTGCATTTCCAAGAGAAGGTTCAGAAAAACTTAAAATGCTGACTCAATTTTAAAATAATTCTAAGATGCGTTGGTACCTCACATTTAAGAATATTTCACCTATTCAAGAAGTATTTCTACTGTAACAAAACAATAGCAGAATTCTAACACATGAATCATGAAGTGCTCAGAATCTCATGGAACTTGCTTAATGTCTGGATATGTGATCATATATTAAGGTTCCCTGAAGTGTGTTAAGGTCCCAGGCGTGTGCTAGCACGTATGATCTCTTAGTGTGTGTGTAGGAACTAATTGCTGAGGGTATTGTAAGGACCAAGGTTGTTATTTTAAAATTGCTTGTTTTATCATATCTTAGGGTCCACTGGATTCAGACTCTCCTAGAAGAAACTTTCTGAATGCATAATAAAGGCACATTTTAGGGCTTTCTGTCTACAAACTTAGGTTGGTTGGGATATTACAATGTGTCTGATTTTGAAAGCGTATTTTCCAGATAAATATTTTAACTGGATTCAGGATAAGTCATAGATGTCCAGATACAGGTTTCTGGGGGTTTTCCAACTGCTTTTCTGATGATGTCTCACATGAAAGCTTCCTGAGACTTTCAGGTACCACCCGAATCATCTGCTGGTTTGTTATAGAGGTCTCAGTTTTCTGTTAAAAATTCATAGCAGAAAAGGTTGGGAGGCATCCTCTGTAATCCGAGGCAGGTACCTATTTTCTGTCAACACCAGATACATCCAGAGTCAACATTGTGGCGTATTTTCCTTCTTTCTGGCCAGAGCCACTGTCTCCAGCCTCTAATGTGCTTGGGAGAAAGTCTGGGTGACGTGCCTGCAAACCTCAGTGGCCCACTTCCAACTGCATCACCAGAGTTTCCAACTTAGCGGGAGCCTTCGTGCCATTGCCTTGCTTGTCCTGGGGGTGAGGGTCGGGCATTGACAGTAAGGTCCTTGTCATCCTTTTAGACAAATTCACATGAATGGTCTTTAATCTTGAGATGAAAAGATCCTAGAAACAGTTCCTGGCACATAGTAGGCATGTATCAAAAATTGTATTCCGTCTATTCCTTATACCTTTCTTTATGGTTAATCTTATGCTTCTTAAGATGTGTTGGGGGGGGGATTGCCATTCTCATTTCTATAAAGTGCACCTTGCTATAAAGCAGCAGTGTTTGTTCTACCTAAGTCCATTTATGTTGCAATAGGTAGGATGCAGGCACCCTTTGCATGCCTAACATTATAAAATGTTTTATTTTATTGCATTAACCTCACCTCTAATTTTGGCTAGAAAGAAATGAGCTATTCAACTCTGTAGTTTTGGAAAGAATGCAAATGTGCTTATTCATCCTCCTCCAGATCTGTAATATACATATGTTTGAAAGCTGTGTAGAGAACTTTAGAGTCCTGGTGATTTTCTTTTATGCCTGGAGCTTGGAAACCCTTCATCCATTTCACTGTGTGGTGTGCGCAGTTGTGGCCACACTGAGCCAATGTGGAGTGAGAGTGTTCTGATACTTCCCTGGGCTCTTTACAGAGATTCATTAATATGACGTTGGGACTCAAGGGAGAAGGTGGTGGTTTTTTCCAGGTGACCTAATTAAAATTATTCTTGGTTCTTTCCTTCACCAATTGTTGTTTTTGCTTCTTCTTTCTAGCCTCAAGTACTGCAGTAAGAGGGCTAAGTGTTGACAGAGAATCTTCTTTCCCTTTGTCCTACTGTAAGGTTCCCTATTAGTGGATTTTCAGATTTTGTGAATTACTGTGCTTAGAAGAGAGGGTTTGCCAAGTTGTTCTCCTCTTCGTTATTTTTTGTTGTTTTTCATAAAGGGGCAGATAAGAAGTTGACAGCAAGCCAATGCCAGGGAATAATAAACATTTTAAAGGAGATGTGTGCTTAGCTCCGTGAGTCCTGGCACATGTCTAGGAAGGCTCCAAAGGGGAGAGGTGGCGAGGCAGGACAGGCCAGGCACTAGCTTCTTTCTCTTCTGCTTTCTGAAAAGCAAGAATGAGAGAAAATTGATACCCAGGAGGTCTACAGTAGTCTTCAAAAGTGTATCAGAGGCAGTGATACAAATACAGAAGCCTGTGCACAGAATTCCCACTTGGACCCTTATCCACCTTCCTACAGCTGGTGTGTTGATAATTGAGCAATAGTAGTAAAGAATTCACTATTGGTTGGTTACAACTTAATCAGGGGTCCTATTATATTACCTGGCTTACTAGAACACACCCCCCTTGAGTGCTAAAAGAGTGGTTTGAAGAATGTATCTTCCTTGTTTAAAGGTACAAGAAAGAAATATTTGCTGGAGGATTTTTATAATGGAAGGCCTCTTTCCATTATATTTTTCAGCCTTTTTACTGCCAAATCAAACAAAGATAAAGGTTTGCCTCACTGGGTAAATAAGTACTATATTGCTCTTCTTATTTTTTTATTCTGACTAGTTATGAGACTAGAAAGGTAGCCTGGTGATCAAAACTGGGTCTTGCATGTTTGAAAGAAAGAAAAAGTAGAGCAGCTTGCAAAGAACTTAACTTTCATCTAGCAGCAATTATGGGCACTTTTTAGAGACATGACAAGGGTCTAACATGAATGTGTGACTAACATATGTGTGCAGTTCTTTGTCCTTACTTAAAAGCTATATAACAACTTTGTATAATCTGATTTGTAAAAATGCCTCAATTTTATGTCAGAAGCATCAAAGCTGTGTTGAATTTAGGAGGAGATTTTATTTGAATACCTTTGTATACTTTTTATGATGGACTTAAATGGCTCAGAGAAAGGAGAGTGAACAAGGGGGAGCTGAAGGCCCTGCGAGAAGACGCTACGTGGTGCCGCCATGGAGGACCTCTCTGAAGAAGGCAGAGATTTGAGACTAGTGATTATGGATAGGGATCAATTCATTATTTATTTAGTGCTTACAGTTATTTTTTTAAAGAACAGACATGAAATGCTTGTATCAAACTATCTCTGATGTTGGGTGACTCCAATGAAGAGGCAAAATGAAATAATTATGGCATTTTGCCTCAAAATTGAGGACTCTTTTTTTCTTCTTCTAGCCCCCCCCCCCCATTCTTCTGTAGACTTTCTGTTTTCCCTCAGTTCCTATAAGGTTTAGTCTAGCAAATTACAATTCAGCTATTCCTCCATACACCTAAGGGTTCAACTCATAAACTAATTTATTCTGTTTTGTTCTATTTGATCTGGATCCTTTATAGAATGAAACAAGATATAAATAAATATATCAATAATATACACACACACATATGTATGTATACATGTATACAGTAGAACTTCTTTAAGTTGCACCCTAGGGACTGACTGTAAGAAGTTGGTCAACATACAGAGGTGTTCAACCTAAGAAACTAGGCCTACTGTACTAATGTGTGCATGTGGTGTGGGTCTGCTCTACCTTAAAGAGGTAGTCAGTGTAGGGAGGGGGTCATCTATGGAGGTTTTACTGTCTGTATATATTTAAAACAATAAATCTTATTAATAAATACTCAAGAGAAAGGCATGATGGCCTGCTTTTTAATGAAGGGACAATCCTTCCTATCGAGCCTCTTAGAGTCTCATCTTTTAAGATACTCTTTTCTTCAGACATGGAAACTACACACAGTCAAACCAGAAGTACATTTTTCTGAGTTTGTATTTTGGCCAATATAATAATCTCATTTATTTTATTAGGATTTTAGTGGGTAGACAAAATATTGACTTTGATGACTGTGTGTATTGAAGAACATAGTGCATCAAGTCTCTTGTGAGATAATGGAATTTGTTCATTTTAGTCAACCTAAAATTCTTCCAGTGTCTGTTTGCCTTCTAATGAAATTTCAGGGCATGGCTCACCTTGTTTTACTCCCATTTCTTCCTGTGGATGACTAAAAGTACCCAGAAATCCAAGATTTATTCTGAGTTCCTATTAGGGTCAAACACAGTTTATCTGTAGACATTTATGACCAATAAAGTTTAGGTAAAGCTCATGATTATACAAACTTCTCTTTTTCACCAATCCCTAGGGCTCAATAATGAAGTCAGTTACTGTTTAAGTTTGAGTGTAGATACAATACACCAGAGGTTTTCCCTTAGATGAAATACTGATCTTATTAACCATATAATTTTTCTCTTGGCTTTCTATTTTACTGTTCTCTATTGCCTTGAGCTGTATCCTCCTGAACTCCTCCTTAATTTCTGCTAGTAATACCTTGGAATTTAAATATGAAATAAAATTTTATGTTTCAGTTAAAAAAAACTTGATTGTGAAAGGTATGCTACAGGAGGAAAGCGGTCATTAGCAGTAGCAACGTACTCACAACTTAAGAAAATTAAATATAGTTTTTAGTCCCTGTAGTCTTTCTGCTGTAGTAAACTAGTCTGTGCACTTTAAATTGCTGACAGGCTACATCTTTAATGGGGTAAGTGGGTGGCCCAAGCCAGGGAGGTCTTAGCGCTCCCACAGGAGGAAGAAAAGAAGAAAATATTCTCCATCATATGAAAATTATTAGCCCAAAGTTTGGCTGCTTAGGCTCCATTCCATGTCTCACTTTCCACTGGGCTTGCTGTGTCCCTTGCAGTTCACTATGGACTGCCTTACAAGGCTGAGGTATCTGGGTTCCAGAAAAAATAGGCACTCAGGGTGAAAAGGAAGGCAGTTTAGAGTCCCTAAGATGAAAGAAGAACTCAAGAAAACGGAACAATTGTTTTCTCACTTGCCACAGGTTGAAAGTTCTTCTCCTCCTTCAATCATATCCCACAGTATTCCTGCTTTTTCCTAATACTTGTCTAGCTAGCGTGTCATCCCACCCTTTTAAAAATAGCTCGAATATGTCTCTGAGCCATAAGTTAACTACTGCAAGTGCTTGTCACTGATGGACTATGGAGGCTGTTTCCAGTTTTTTTTGAGAAGTATCAGCCTGCACATTTGGGGAGATTTTATAGACATCGGTGTTCATCTTTCGTGTGATCTTGTGAAAGCTCTCTGAGTTCTTCCCTACTGTTGAAAATGCTTACAGCAGGTATTTACCTACTGTGTGTTAAAGAGTAGAATATCAAAGAAAATCTCATAGCGCATTAGTTATCATAAGTTATTAGCATGTAACAATGGCATGCTAAAATCTCTTGAGTAAATTTTCTCTAAAGGAAGTAGTAAATATGAAATATGACCATTGTACCCTCCATACAAGAGATCCACACTGTCAAACCCGGCTGTGCATGTTGCCTGTTTTCACAGGATTACATCATTCAGTGGTGACAGTGACTCTCTGAGGTGAGTCTTATTCAAATCCCTGTTTGCTGATGAAGAAGGTGATGTTCACTGAGATTAGATAACTTGTTCAAAGTCACTTCCTATGTGTATATATGTGTGTGTGTGTGCGACTTTGACCTACTCATACCCACATCTGACCCGATTTTCTAGCCCAGAGTCTTTTTGACCCACTTTGTTGTTCCTATGGCAGATGCCTTAGCGCTTCATCCATCCTTGGATCTTCTGGAAGAAAAGATTAGCAGTGAACTGGAGCAACCAAGCAGATTTACTCTGTTGTTAAGCAAGTTGAGTAAATAGGGAGGATGCCTACTGAGTGTGAATGGCCGTTCCTTGAGAAACTCTGGCTGTTGACATTAGAACTATGACCTATACTTAGGTGTGTCGGCAGCTCTTTCTGTGTTTTGTCAGAATGAAAAGTTTTATAAGGATTTTGTGGTGAGCTGTGTTCCCAAGGCCACAAGGGCCCTTTCTGTGAATTAGTAAAATGTTCTTCCCTGGAAGATATTATAGGAAAGGAGCCATGCTTTGCATAGAGAAAGAGATATGCACACTGTGGTGCTGGGTGAATGGACAGAGCCTCCGTACAGAGCAAAAGGCCCTTTTCTGGGCACACACGGCTCTGTTCCCCATCGCCGCAGGGTGTTGTCAGGCCATGTCCAAGCTAATGGACATGGTCCTGCTTTGAAATGACTCCACCTCTACTTCGTAAAAGTCAGATGAAGTGTTTCTGAGAGTGTTTCGCCTACACTAAAAGATCATATAAGTTTTGGGTTTTGCTGCCATCTTTAGTACTTTCTTCAAAATGTTTACCTTAATATGGGTCTGTAAAATTTATTTTGTGCCTGGGCAAAGAATATTAACATTATCTGAAATAGAGCTAAATGCCAAGGAAGCATGAAATGGTTAAATAGCTCAATATCTGAACTGCTAAAAAGTGGGATGCTTAGTTATTTGTCTTGGAACAGGTGGGACATACCAGTTGGTTTGTGTAGATGATTCCCAGACAAATAGGATGGGTCCTGAGTTGGATATACTCAATGTAGTTGGAAGAGAATAGCTACAAAACCCAGTAAAGGGGGGAGCATATTAACATAGCTGTATACAAAGTGTTCTGGGAGTCCAAAGGAAGTAGCAGCTTAACTGTCTTGATCCAAATATCTTGCAGAAGTCTAGAAATGAGGGATTAAAAATGCATTCAATGGATCTGAGAATTGGTGATTATTGATAATACTTTGAAGTGTTAATTAAGGGAGTTTAAAGGGCAAGTTATATTTCAAGGGTTATAAAAGCAGAGGAAAGTAGTGCAAACAACTTCTTTAAAATTTTTGGATAAAAAAGAAGAGGAGAAGAGAGGGGAGGATGGGGAAAACTCAGCAGCTAGGGAAGAAGATCAAGTACTTTTAAGTATGAGGAGCATATTCAAGGAACATTCCTTTTTTTAAAAATTAAATCAAAAAGGTATATCATGTATACATTAATGCATTTAGGGGGTACAATGTGCTGATTTCATATCAATTTGGAATGCTTACATCATACTGGTTAATATATCCCTCACCTCATTTACTTAATGATTGTATTAAGACATTTATACTCTGTACTTAATAGATCCGACATGTACCCTTGCAATATGCACCATAGGTGTGTTCCCACCATTCACCCTCCCTCCATCTGATCCCCCTGCTCCACTCCCATCCCCCCTCCCTCCTTCATCCGGGGCCCTAGTTGTGATCTATTCTTCATATGAAAGTGTGAGTGATTGTAAATTGGTTTCGTAAGAGTACTGCAAATATTGAGAACACAAACTTTTTTTTTTTTTTTGGCCAGGGCTGGGTTTGAACCCACCACCTCCAGCATATGGGGCCGGTACTCTATTCCTTTGAGCCACAGGTGCCGCCCAGTACTGCATATATTGGATACTTTTTCCTCCATTCTTGAGATACTTTACTAAGTAGGATATGTTCTAGCTCCATCCATATAAACATAAAAGAGGTAAAGTCTCCATCTTTTTAAAGGCTGCATAATATTCCATGGTATACATATACCACAATTTATTAATCCATTCATGGGCCAATGGGCATTTGGGCTTCTTCCATGACGTGGCTATTATGAATTGAGCTGCAGTGAACAATATGGTGCAAATATCTTTGTTATAAAGTGATTTTTAGTCTTTTGGATATATACCTAGTAGAGGAATCGTAGGATCGAACGGTGGGTCTACCTTTAGATCCCTGAGTATTCTCCATACATCTTTCCAAAAGGGATGTATTAGCTTGCATTCCCACCAGCAGTGCAGAAGTGTTCGCTTTTCTCCACATCCACACCAACATCTGTAGTTTTGGGATTTTGTTATGTGAGACACTCTTACTGGAGTTAGAATGTTCCTTGTTTTTAATCATCAGAGAAATGCAAGGAACATTCCTGATGCAGAGCTGAAAGCTACTCTGAAATAGGAGGGAGGGTGCAGGTAATGTGGAGATTAGGTAGGTGGAGAGAGCACTTGAGAGAGTCTTTGTTTTATGCCATCTGTTTCTTCTGGAAAGTAGAATTCAGGACACATCTCAGGAGGACAATTATGGAGGAGCAGGTGGAGGAGTTTCATAAGGTCTTGGATCAGCTACTCTGGGGGCATTGCAAAGGCTACTGAAGAGGGAAGTTCAAGGGGCTCTAGCAAGCTGGAAAAAGGCGATACTGACCCCTCCAGTCAATCAGTCAATAAAGGATGTTCTACTTTAGAATTTATTTACACAAAGTGTCAGGGAAAGGGGTAGAGATGTGGCAGAAATGTTATAATTCGTAATTACTAGAGTAGGAACCATTTTGTGATTAGAATTTCTCCTACTGCGTGTGTTTTTCGGGATTCCAAAGCATGCAGAGTTGAATTTATTGTTGTTGTTTTTTATATGGAGGTGGTGGAAAGTGTTTTATGAACATATTAATTAGATTGCAGTTCTAGTACCCGACCTGATTCTGAAAATGTGAGATTTCCTATGCTGCCCTGAAATAACTCTTGAGTGACAAACAGAAGCTCTAAGATGTCTGCTTTGAATTTTATCTTCAAATGAATAAAAATCACAGTGGGAAGGGAAGGCAAAATGATTCAGCTTTGCTCCTTTTTTAATAGGAACCTTTCTGTGGCTTATGTTAGAATGTCACAAATCCATATATATGTAACCTGGTTTTACAGAAATTTCTTCAAAACCCTTGTGAAGTTCACTTGAAAGTGTCACTGATCTCTGGGAAACTTACTGGAAATAACAAAGCATGATGTGACTTCAACCAGAACTGGTATAACCTAGTTTAAATATTTATAAACTTAAATTCTCTTTTATGGTTCCATGATAAATAGGGGGAAATGACAAACATATGATGTAAATTAAGGGATATTATTAAATAACCTTATCATTTTATAGGCCATAAGAATAAACCCTAGAGGGTACCATGATGTTAGCCGATATTATGAACGACTATCGTCTCTTCTAAACTTCTCAACAGAGCTTCTTCTGTCCCATTCCTGGCATCCAGTGCTCGCCATCCTTTTAGACAGGGCTTTCTTTGTGGGGGTTCTGGTAAGGCTCTAATACTCTAAGTGGGGTGGGTATGAGGCAGTCCTAGTCACTTGTCATGGAACTTCATTCTTCCTCGCCCTTGAGTTTCCATGCTTTTCTTTTCTAAATCTGAAAATAAGGGGGTTGACTGAATGATCACTGTGGTGCTCTAAAAATATGTGATCTAATTTATTGACTCTTTCTGTCTTATTTAGGCCCAATTGTCCTTTGAGTAAAGGTAATGCACAGAAACAATTCACCTTGATCAACAAATTACTCCAGGACCAAGCTATGAAGCTTTTCTGAAGTATTTGGCTTCTCCTATAGGAAACTTAGCTTCGCAGCCTTAAGTATTTTGCTTAATTCCTTTTCCACAAAACTTAACTTTAAATTAGCAGTCCTTGGCATTGGTAAGACAGCAACTTTATGCCCATAATGCTGACATCCAGGGTACTTGAGAAAATAGATTTCACATACGATTTGTATGGTCCTCGTGTCTTCCTAACTTTTCTTTTAATAAAGGTCTCAGGCCTTTCTTTTCTCATCTAGCCCCCATCTAGTCTAAAGAAAAAATGTTGTACAATTCTCAATATTAGGAACCTTATTGTTGGGTTGCTCAATAAATTTGAAACAAATAATTGGTATAATAATGGAGAGGCCTTTCCTGCCCTGGAGAAGAAAGGAATGGTAGAGCAGGCGAGGAATGGGCAAATCCAGCAAAGTGCGGTGTCACTGAAAGCAGCGGAAGAGACTTCTTGCAAGTTACATAGTGAGGCATTGGAGCCTTATACTTTTGAGTGTCTGAATTCTAAAGGAAGAAAATATTTATTGAAAAAAATCTACTTTTTACAAAATTATCCAGACAAGATTTGACTTTTGAGAGATGTTGAATGCAAAGGTGCCTCAGGATGTCATCATTCGAAAGGCTAACTATATAACACGAGGTCTTCAACCACAGCCTTTTGCTCCAAGAAACTTTCTGTGACCAGGCTAGCCTTTGAGATGTTGTAGTAATAAATCATATTCTGTTCTATGCCTGGAAGTAGCCACCTTGACTAGTATGTTCTACTTTATACTCTAGTCCCTAGCATAGTGTTGCACTTAATAGACACTTTATCATTTGTTTCTTAAGGAACCATGTGTGCAAAGAAAGGCTGGATAACAATGATTATATGGCTATGAAATAATTTAATTAAATAAGTTTTTACGTTTTCCAAATAATGTCATTGTGCCATGTTTTGAGATGAGACAGGGCTTATGGCATAAAAATAATAAAGATAATAAAAATAGTTATCACATTTGAGAGGTTATTAACACCAGCTATAGACTCACCTTTTCATAGACATTACCAAAAATCCATTTCAAAGACTTGTTATCTATTTACAAGATAAGTAAACAAAGGTACAAGCTTGATAACGAGGGTGCAACCTTGTTATCTTGGGTATCTAACCTCTGTGATTCAGTTTCCCCACTTGTAAAATAGGGACAATAAATAGTTCTCAGTTCATAGGGTTGCTGTAAAAGAGCTCCTTTCTACTCAGTAATGTCGCTGTTGTTATTGTGCAGATTAGAAACTAGGCTGTGAATGGTTAACCAGGTTGCCCAGGGTAACTGAGTTGCTCAGTGGTAGGCCAGTTCCAACCTAGATCTTACCCATTAGCTATAGGTTGCTTAGAGTACTAAACCACCTCTTCTGAATTATTATTTTATTTGTTTCTTGGATCTCTGCAGTATGTACTTAGGGATAACACCTTGGGCTAAGTTTGAACTATTAGAGAATAATTGCTTCCTTTTCATCTCTTGACCTGCAGCAAGAATCTCCTGTCCCTGTGAAACTGCTGTGCCCTCCCCTGTTGAGTCAGGGCCTACTTCACACAGGGTGGATTTCCCCTTTACAGTTAACTTACTCGGGCTCTGGGTCATTGGAGTCTCAGTTCCTGTCTCACACATAGCACCTGACACATAGTAGGTGCTCAATAAATGCTTTAGGGTAAAAATTACTTTTTCAGTATTGCATCCGTAGAAGTTAATTCTTTCAGAATTAATTTGAATTTTTTCAAGAGCTAGTGCTTGCTTTTCTGGATAGACCAAATTTCTATAAAAATTTTGATCTTGAACATAAATAATTCCCACATAGCTTGAATTCTGGTGCTTGGGGAGTTTAACTGAATTTGCAGAAGCAGCCATTGCGCTGAATGTTGTTTATCTGCAAAATCCAAATGCTGTTGCTACAAATCACCTTATCTAAGACACTCTTCAAAACCTATAACCAGCTCGTTCTCTTTCTTGCCTTGAAAATGTGGATGTTTTATCTTGCTGGCAAGACAAAAGTCTGTAAATTAACTCTGCAGCTGCTTCTGATGTTGCATTCTGTCCCTTTCTGCATTTACAATATTTCTGTTACATTTTAATTACTTTTCATCACAGTAGATGATATGGTCCTCAGGACATAAACCACCCCCCACGTGTGGCTCTTCTTTCCTCTTTTCATACATCTTTCACTGTTAAGCTAAGCTGCAAAAAAAGTCATCTCCATAATATCTCTTCACCTGCCAAGAAAATATATTGTCCCTATACTGTATGAAGTACAGCATAAGGTTCTGTCTCATCTGGACTCTGCCTTTCCAATCGCATTATATAAGTACCAGCCATTCTGAGTATTAATGTTATTTCTCTTATTGTTTTAGCAGACATATTCTATATTTGAGTTTTTAAATCTATCTGTTCTTTAGTGTAATGGTGGGAATCACACATGCATATTTTGTTTTAATAGACTTCATTTTTTTAGAGCAGTGTTAGGTTCACAGCAAAATTGAGCAAAAGTTACAGGGATTTTCCGTATCCTTCCCACCCCCATGCATACACACCCTCTCCCGTTATCACATCCTCTGTCCAAGTAGTACGTTTGTTACAACTGATGATCCTATATCTACCTGTCATTATCTCCTGATGTCCGTAACTTACAATTGGGTTCGCTTTTGGTATTGTACATTGTTTTGAAAATGCATAATCATTCTGGGGTCATACACAGCAGCTTCAGTGCCCTAAAAACCCTCTGTGCTCTGCATGTTCATGTCTCCCTCCACCCTCCCCTGACATCTGTTTGTTTGTTTGTTTGTTTGTTTGTTTGTTTCTGTCTCCAGAGTTTTGTCTCTTCTATAATGTCATCTAGTTGGAATCAGGTGGCATTTCACCTTTTCAGACTGGCTTCTTTCACTAAATAAGATGCATTTAACTCTCCCTCCCCCGTCTTTAAATGGCTTGCTGGCTCATTTCTTTTTGGTGTTGAATAATATTCCATTGTCTGGATGTACCACAGTTTACTTCTCCACTCACCTACTGAAGAGCATACATCTTGCTTGCTTCCAGGTTTAGACAACTATGAATAAAGTTGCTGTAAACATTCATGAGCAGGATTTCGTGCCAACATAAGTTTTCAGCTCACTTGAATAAATGCCAAGGAGCATGATGGCTGCACCATATGGGAAGAATATGTTTTGTTGGGGGGTAAGAAATTACTAAATTGTCCTTTGAAGTGGCTGCAGGATTTGCATTCCCACCAGCAATGAATAAGAATTCTTGTTGTTTCATATCCTCTGAGAATTTGGTGTTGCCAGTACAAACACATGCTTTCAAGTCACAGAAACCTGCCTTTAAACAAAGCTGAGGCAATGACCATATATATAAAATAGGTATGACCACTGTTGATGAGCAGCTTTATATAAATGCTGCACCTTTTCAGAAGGGCTAGGGAAGCTGAACTCCTCAACAACCCTCTACATGGCAGTGATGGCCAAGGGGATGGGTAGGGCTTTGACAGTGATTACTACAGGACTGTGGCCAGGATTCTTCAGGACTTTCTATATTCTGTGTCCCCCCCACCCCCATCCATGTACTAAAGCTTCAATAGATGTTTGTAAATGTTACAACAAATGGATTTTTTTAACATGCCCCTCAAAGGTCTCTGTAGGTGCCCCATCCTATCTTTCTTTTTCATTATTTAGTTCTCATGATTACCCAACAAGATTCCCCTTCTTTGGTTATACTAGTTTTCTCACTAGTCCCTAATACATGCATCTGATTTCCTAACCTGTGATGCTTCCACCCTCAGCTCTGCCTGTCCAACACTTACCCATCTATCAAGTTCCCTCCCTCATAACGCAACATTTCCTCTCTTCCATGAAACTTTCTTTGACCTCAGATAGTTTCTTTCTTTGAAGTCACATGAACCCCAAAAGATTGCACAATTTATTGTTTGATTATCGGCTGCCTGGCAACATTCTCTAATTGACATGTATATGAGCACTAAAACAAAAACATCCGTGTCTTATAAACCTCTTGTCTTCTTCACAAATGTGGCTCCATCATACAGAGTTAATGTTACAGAGTACTGAGAGCCAGTGATGTGTTGACTTTGGAGACAATCAAGATTATATCCTATTCTTTCACTTATGAGCTGTTGGGCAACTGTGTAGCTTACTTCTACCTCTTTTTCCTCATGTAGAAAAATCCTATTGCTATAAGGATTAAGTGAGATATAGTATATAAAATGCTTAGCACAGTTCTTTCAGAAAATAGGTGTCTATTCAGTGGGATCTACTGGATTCTTTTTGATTCTGAAGTAATCAATATCTTCTTAGATTTTTCTCATTATTACTCTGCTTTAGTTTTGCATTTTGCTATTACTTTGACTTTAGTTGTTTTTAAAAGTGACTTCTCAGGAAAAATAGTCATATTCGAAATATCTAAAATCTTGAAATTTTGTATAAAACTAATTTCTCAGTTGATCCTTTGAAATGGGGAACACATACCATATTTTCCATATTTTATTTGGAATATTAACCATGTCTGTTAGCGAAGATGACCGTTAAAAATCTGAAGTCCCTTTGTACATTGTAATAAAGTTTTATTCTTGTCTTATTGTGAAAAAACATCAAGAGCCATTTTGTTAGCACTGGGATTCTGGGAGATTAAGAAAATTGATCTGCAGTATTTTATACATCTGTATACTTTTTGGTCAGACAATACTCTGGAAAATTAACTCTAAGTGCATTCAGTGTTTTAAGGACATAGAGCCATAGTTCTCATCACAGTAGAGGTAATAAGGGTTGGATATTTTAAAGAGGGCAGTTGTATCATTTATCAGAAATGTCTGCAAGAGTTTGTGCAAAAAATTCCAGTTTTCATTCTGTCATCCTAGTAATAAACAAAGAGTATGAAAATCTGGACGTTGAAGCATGGGTAGAGAGAGGAGGTAGTATATGTTTTGACAAAGCATTTGAGGGTCCCTTAACTTTCTCCCTTAGCAGGTAGTAATGTTGAAAGGGAAAGAGCCCATTCTTTACAGCCATATTGAAATAATTTAGATTCAATTCTGATGTTGACTGGCTACTTTTGAACAAATTACCTAGCTTCTATGAACCTCACTTTCCTCATTCATAAAAGAGAAATACAATAGTACCAGCTACCCATACTTGTGGTAAGGATTTCATGAGATAATACATTATTTACTTAGTTTTTGTTTGAGAAGAATTTTTTGATGAGAATCTTCCCCTGTTGGCTAGCTGGTGTGTAATAGCTCACTGCAGCCTCAAACTCCTGAGCTCAAGCCATCCTTCCTCAACCTTGTAAGTAGTTCTGCAAGTACAGGTGTGCACCACCATGCCTGATTAACATTTTTTTTTTTTTTTCTGGTGAAATTGTTCTCTTCAAATAATTTTTTTGGGAGAGCCTTAAGATGTATCAGCTATAAAACAAGTTACAAAGAAAACATTTTACAATTTACAAATACAAATCAGTACTTTATAAAAGAATTCTCTACAAAGTTCACTAAACAATGTAAAAACTAATCTGTTTCAACCTAATATAAGGCATGCCCAGTTTATGTCATTTTGTAGAATTATTTTTGCTTTGTGGGGGACTTTTCTCTTCACCGATCCTGATTTTTCCTTGATTCTCTGGAATGTTCAGCGTATCTGCTAGATTTTTCCCAGTCCCTCCCTGCACCATTCTGATGTGCACTTTAGAGCCTTCATCACTTCCAGAGCCTGAATGCTCTCTATTTCTCTTGACTTTGATCTATTTCTTCTTCTAAAATTTTCACTGTCCTTATTTTGATGTGTATGCTTCTCGTTTTCAGAAAAAGAATTTCTTCTCTCTCCTCTTTTCTTTTTGTGATCACCACGTTTGTTCTCCAAATCTCCGTGCATTTCTTGATCTCTGTCATTCACAACTCTATGTCCTTATTTCGTTCAGGGGGAACACTTCTGTCAGACATGCACTTGGTTATGGGGTCTCTCCCATTTGAATCTCCTAAATTTTGATCTCTGTGTTTTTCTGTCTGTCTCTCTCAGTCCTTGTTTCCTGGTGCCTGTGTTGTAATCTTCTTTCTTCATGTTTTCTATCATCTGTTTGTTGGCTCCTGATCAATTTATCTACTTCTTTCCTTCTGGTCTCCCTTTGTCTCTTCTTCCTTATACGTTTAGCTGAGGCAGAGCCGTGACTGCTGGTAGATGAAGAATTACTCTCTTCACTGGAAGACTCTGAGGATTAATTTCTTTTTTTAATAGAGGCAGTTATTGCTATGTTGCTCAGCTCAGTCTAAAACTCCTGCCCTGGAGTGATTCTCCTGCCTCAGCCTTGGATTATAGGCAGGAGCCACCTAGCCTGGCCTATTTGTAAGTTATGTATAACTTATAATGAGAGCAATGGGGGAAAGGCAAAGAGAAATAAAATATAATTTTCCTACTCACATGCATATGTAGTGAAATGACAAAAACAAATTCAATTATCTTAAAAGACACCAGAATCTTTGTGGGGAGGAGAAATGCCTTTGCTGAAAGAGGTATTTTGAAGATGCCATTGGGGTAGGAAGAGAGTCCCTGGAGGGTTTGGCTGCAGGTAAGCATTCAGGTGCCTTGAGGGTAAAAGTTACTCTGCATAATAGAGGGAGAATTTGGTGCTAATTAGAATGGTGGAAATGAGGAAGAGAGAGAAAAAGAGAGGAGAGAAGGAGAAGAAACTGCCCAGGGTAGGCTGAGAACTATGTGTTCAGTCTATAAACAGATCCCGCTCAGGGACAGCTGGGGGGAAAGACCCCTTACGCACGCATGTCTTATTTCAAGTCTGGGGAGGGCTAAAAGTAAGTGATTTTGGTGGTGTATGAATCAAAAATGAGCTGTGTTGTGCTGGCAACGGAATTCAATATAGGCCTGCCCCAGGAAGTTATTAGATATCTAAAGATGAGTTTTGGAACTCCTACTGGTCATGAAATTAGGAAGTTAAAAAATACTTGTTTAGATCTCAAAGGAGGCAGAAAGTCCATGAAGTCCAAGGTTATGCCAGATGGACTATGAAGTTTTCACTAAGCTACCTAGGAGCCAGTGTAAACCAGGAAGTTTAAATATAAATTCCAATGTCCATTAGATATAAATGACTCAGTGACTCGGGAAAGCACACCTACTTCTGATATAAAATCAAAAGTAAAATTTGTCCTAAGGTGCATAGAAAGAGAATGAGATATATTTGAAATCATTGTACCTGATAAGCTCAAGATATTTGATACATTTTGGTTTCCCTCCTGTCCCTTTCTTTCTTCCTAAGTTTCTATGTAGTATTGTAATATAGTCAAGAGCTCTTTGAAAATTATAAATACTATTGTTAGTTCATAATTAAAAGAAAGCCCATGTACTAGATTTCATTAACATATGATTCAGTAACTATTGAAGATACTGGGTGTTTGTAAAAGGATAATCTGAATAAAACATATGTTCCTTATAGAAAATAGGCCATGTCTTGCCAAATTGCCATTTTCAAGTTAAGAGGACAACATCGTCACCCACTTAGAGACCTTTCATAGCCCATTGTAACCCTAGATTTTAAAATACTGACTCCTCTGCCATTTGTAATGAGAGCAGTAGGAAAGGGTAACACTACCATATGTCACAACCTTAAGGACACCTGAATCTTTGAGGCAAATGTTATGAGTCTGTACATGGACTTTTGTTGTGGATGAAAGTGAACACGTTAAGTCAAAATTCTGAGCAAGGCTGCTCCCAATCAGATCTGTCAACTCACAAGATTACTTCCTATGCTTGAAATGATTCAAGCACAAATTCAATTGCTAAGGAAAATGAGAACCATGAAAATGATGATGAAATGACAGTCTGGAAGGACCTGCAGACAAACACCAAAGCTCCTGGAATTTATGAAATCCCTTACATTTATGAGGCCAGGTCAAATAAGTTGTTTCCTGGGGAATATGTGTTATGGTTTGTTATCTACTATCTGCCTAAAACAATTCCTTTAATGGTACAAGAAACAAAAAATAATAACAACCCTCCCCCAAAAAAAAAACAAAAAAAAAATCTAACAACAGAAACAAAAGCAATTACATAAAAATTTTAAAAAATGCAGTTTGGGATTATAGAATACAAACACTCTGCATTTTTTCATTTTCCTACCATTTCTTTTCTCCCATTGGCGAATGGGCTATTTCATGTTGGCATTAAGAGTTTGTTGCCAAGACTAGAATAATCAAGTGTTTGACTTGGCCATGAGTAAAAGATGTTTGATTGACAAAATGAGTTCATCTATATCCAACAGCTTTACCTTGAGAAAATTCACTAGCTTGAAAGCAATAACACATCAAAAGAACTTTGAAGATTATGGCCCCTTTCCCCCACCCTCCCTCCAGAATCTGTTTTCATTCAGAGTCATGAGCATCTCCTTTGGGTAATCTGTGTTGCTTGCTTTCTCTACTCCTTCTGTATCCTTGGTTTCTTCAGAGCTGCAATCAAGACAAGCAAAAGATAAAAGAATATAAAAAAGGGTTCACTTCCAAGGGAATGGCTTCTCAGTACCTGATTCTTCATGCCGGTTCGTCACTGCCAAGTGCCCCAGAACTGCTGAGTGCAATATTTAGGAAGAAACCATAATACCTCAGCCTTGCATCTGTTGTTCTTAAACTGAGATCCCCAATGCCTTTTACACATGTGCTTTACATAATGAAATGATGTGTTTAGGAACCTTTATGTCAACGATGAAAAAGACTCTCTTTCATTACCATGTTACCTTAATAAAAATCTTGACCCAAAATGCTTCAGGGGGGAGCAAATTTTTGCTGCATATACATGTATTGCAAATATTACAGTGCATCTGAAGAATGAGAAGGAGTTGGACATATGTGTGATTTAGTCTGTAACACAAATAGCACTATTTCTCTTGTAAAGTACTAAATGTGAGATACCTTAATGTATTTTTATTCTTTGGCTAATTTATTCAAAGGTGATCTCGACTGATCTATTATTTTATTAGTATGTCTATTTGATTAATGTGTTTTTTCTTTCCTCTAATTCTAATCCACAAATTCTATAGCTCTTAATTGTATTATTTAATCTAAGTCCACTAAAAATTAATGCTATTCACCTTTCTTGATTAAAGATACCAATAATATCAATGGCTGAGCTTAGTTTGGGTAGCAATTTGGCTAGCATTCATCACTTGATATTATTTTCTGGAAGATTTGTAACTTTTGGTATATTTATCAGTGTTGTAGAGTCATGAAAGCAGTAACGTTTAAAATAACTGAACTTCGGTCAGTAGAAATGATAGAGCTAAAATAAACAGATCAATGTCAGACTTCAAAAACATTTCAAGGAAATCTCTCATCTGCACTGGCATTTTGTTTCAACACAGTTTGCACAATTTACAAATAAAATTTTTATTTTACTTTACATATTTTCTATAAATATTAGAAAAATATATGCTTTGGCCCCTGAATTTTAAAGTCTTCTTGAGTTATTAATCGGGTAGTTTTGCACGACATCCACATTTATTAGACAGGCAGTGATATTTCTCATGGGTATCCACGTACTTTAAAATGTCTAGAAAATATTAGGAGATTAATACTGAGCTTCAAGAATATTCTCTTCCCCCATTATTTTCAGTTCTAATTTCACAGCTATGTAACTCAAACAAAGAATGTGGCTTTTTAGGAAGGGAAGGCTAGAAGGTGTGCTATTTTGAGGGCACCACTAGCTGTGTCTTCACAGGAGGGCCATGATACATGAATACATGCAGCCTCCAGGAAGCCAAGTATGATATTCACAACCAAATAATAGTCTGTTAACCTCATTCACAGTAATCACAGGTAATGTAGTATTTGGATCAGTCGTATGGCTTTGAAGATAAAATATGGAACCTATTTTAGAGATTTTGTATAACATCTTTGGCTGCACTAATAGAACTAGAACAACCCAAAATACAGAGGTAATGGGTGCACTTGACCCTGTGTCATTCAGACCTCAGCTGGAGTATTGTGCTCTCTTCTGACAGGAGACAAACTGAAGAGGACTCAGGACAGTGATGAGGGAGGGAGCAAACTCGCACCTTGTCACAAAGTGGTTGAAGGACTGCTGCTGTTACAGAGAGAAAATGATGCAGTAATTGAAGGATAGGTACTTGGAAGACACAGGTTCTTTGGGACTGCTAAGCTGAAATGTAACTAACTAGCAGGTGCATCTACAGCAAGAGTGATTATGCCCCAGAATGAGTCTGGATGCTGCACTGGTCAGAACAGGCATTTCCTGGCACATGACCTGGATTGGTCCAAGTGGGGAAGAAGGGATGGACAAATATGCATTGTTTGGAAGGACCAAAAATCATAAGTAGATGATAACATTTTATCCATATGCTGATCTTTCTCCCTTTCCTCTTTGGTTTATAACTTTATACTTCATCTTTAGTTCATTCTTTTTTGTTTGTTTGTTTATATCTTAGAACACTAAGCTATTCTTGATTCCTTTCTTTGTCTTCTTGAATGATGCATCCATATAGAAGATGTGTGTCTTCTATAATGTAAATATATCTCCTACAATGTAGATTGTTTCCTGTGTGTTAGTAAACCTTTCTTTAAATGAATTGTGTGTTCAGTAATTCCCTACCATTTTAACCTGCCTTTACTTAATGATGTATAGCATGATCTACTTCCTTCTGAAGAAATGGAGAGAAAGATAATGAGGGTTAACATATGGAGAATACTATTTCTTTTTGTTTGATAGAATTAAATACTGTCTAATATCAGTAAGATTAGACCTTACTATTTAATTGTACTAGTTTAAATCAAATTTCTACAGTTCTTTTGTCTTTTTTAAAAATAAACTTTTTATTTTAAAGCAGTTTTGGATTTACAGAAAAATTACAAAGATTCTACAGGGAGTTTTCCCTCATCCACTTGCTTTCTTATTGAAATCTTATGTGAGTATGATCTTTTGTTACGATTAGTGAATCAATACCGATACATTAGTAGTAACTAAAGTCCATACTTATTCATATATCCTTATAGTAGCCTCATCCTTCATGACATCCTTATCCATCCAGGATGCTACATTGATTTAGTTGTCATATCTCCTTACATTCTTCTTGGCTATAGAAGTTTCTCGGATTTTCCTTGCTTTTGATGATGTTGACAGTTTTGAGGAGTACTGGTCAGGTATTTTGTAGGATATCCCTTAATAGGGATGTTATGATGTTTTTCTTAGGATTGAACTAGGATTTAGGGGAGAAAGACCATAGAGGGTAAAGTGCCATTTTTCATCCCACTGTCAGCATGACTAAATATGTAAACCTTGATCAGCTAGATGACATGGTTTTGTTAGGTTTTTTCACTACAAACTTTTTCTTTTCCCTTGTTTTCCTTATTTTCATACTTTACTCTTTGGAAGGCGTTATGCTTCATCTCCTTGAAGGCAGCATAGATAAATCAAATGTTTGCAATTCTTTTCCATGGAAGATTTGCCTGTTCTCCCTCAGATGCTTAATTATTTTATCCAGTTTTTTTTTTTTTTTTTTAATATATTGGTGTGAACTCATGGATATTTATTTGATACTTTGGGTTATATTGAGACATTATTTTTAATATATTGGTGTGAACTCATGGATATTTGTTTGATACTTTGGGTTATATTGAGACATTATTTTACTTATTGTACTGCTCTATTTGTTCTAGCTTTGGCTTTTGAGAGCTCTTTCATTTGGTTCTTGTGTCTGCTGGATATATCCTTAAAATTGTGCTGATTTTTGTTTTCTTATTTTTTGTTTTTGTTTTGTTTTTCTTGGAAGCATTTTCATACTTTCCAGCATTACAAGATGCTTGGGACTTAGCAACAATATACAGGATGCTCATAAAGTCCACGTGCAGTTTACTATGGAAACTTTTTCACATTGCACATGAATTTTATGTTTCCCCTGTAGAATAGCTCCCCATCCTAAATTCAGAATGGAGCCCTGGTTCCTTTTACTGAAGAATGATATTAAAAACCAGCAGTTGAGTGCTGGTTGTGTCATTTCTTGCTATTGGGGTATCATTTCCTTTAGGCCAGGGGTGTCCAACCTGTAGCCGTGGGCCCCATGCTGATTTTTTGAGGTCTTTATTTATTGATCTGTGGTGTTGGATATCACAAAGTATGCCTGGACTTTTTTTCCCCCTAAAAACCTTTTGTGTATTTAATGTTTGGCCCAAGACAACTCTCATTCTCCCAATGTGCAGCAGAGAGGGAAAAAAAAAAAAATAGATTGAACACCCCTATTCTGGGCCTTCTTAGCTGAAAGAGCAAGGAAATAAATTTGTGTATACTAACTTGTGTATGTGTGTATATACATGTATATACATATAAAGAGAGAGACATACATATCTGCAGATATGTATGTATGTAGCCATCTGGATAGACGGATAGATGGATAAGCCGGAGTTGAAACTGAGGTTTCCAACTCTACTCCATCACCATGGGCAGCATCCTGGCTTCTTCCTCTTGGTTACCTGTAACCTTCCATTCTATCAGTAAGACCCTCCACCACCCACCGTTTGCTTACTTAATTGTTCAGTTCCAGTGAAGTTCTTCCATTTATCCCGATTGACATGGGAATACATAAATAGAAGCTGAATTTTTCTCAAAGCCTTAGATAAATTCAGTGTTATTTCTCCCCCTATTCATTTTTACCTTGAAACTATTACAACCTTAAAATGTCCCCCAATTTGCTTTTGCACATAAAGATTTATATTGTATACAGTAATCAGGGACATGGATAATGAAAATTCTCAGGTATTTCCACAGTGTACATTTATCAATTGTTTCACTTTCTTTTCTAACCAGCATAAACCTCATATGACAACTATATTGATAATAAGAAAATTGGCTAATTGGACTTTTACTTTCTTTACTTACAAGTGTCTCATTTTTTTGGAAAGACACCAAAGGACTGCATGTTGGCTATCTCCTGCTCTCTGTTTAGGGAGGGGAGTAACTTTCGGTATTCACTGTTCGCAATCGGTCATTGGCCATACTCTGATTTACCATGCGTCTGGTTTACACTTAATTTTGCATTAGCTTGAAAGCTAATATAGAAAACATGGAATGTAAAAATCATAAGACTTAAGAACATGCTTGTTTCCCCTTGTCCTACCCAGCAGGACCTTTGTTTGTAGTCTAAGATTTTAGGAAACTAAACAAACAAACAACAACAACAACAACAAAAAACAGGAAAAGAACCCCCATAATTTCCCATTTAGTCCAGAAAGAAGAAATACAGTGTGAACATAATATTTAGGGGAGGAAAAGTCCTTGGTCCTTGTATTAAGTTGATCACTGACGCCCTTTATAACTGCGGCTCCCTCAACCTTTTTCCACACCCTGACATCATTCCCTCATGGCCACATATCTTGTTTCTACTCACCCCTTTTTCACCATTCCTTTGTATACACTAAAGATAAAGTGGTATACAAAATCAGGCATGGTTTTTCCCCACATGGAGTTTAAGTCAAGTGGAATGGATCAAATTTTATACACGCGCACACACCTCCCACAAAGGCACACTGAGGCAGATGGTATGGAAGAGATGTGCACATGAGTTCAAAAGCCTAGGAGGGTTTTCTTTTCTTTTTTTTTTTTCTCTGGTCAGGGAGGTCAGGGATGGTTTCCCTGAGGAGCAGCTAAGCTGTGATTTGAAGGGTCAATAAGAATTAGCTAGGAGACAGACAAGAAAGAGAACACTGTGGTGAGTGAACAAGTGGTTCTGGCCGGGCGCAGGGTCTCACTCCTGTAATCCTGGCACTGTGGGAGGCCAAGGCGGGTGGATTTCTTGAGCTCATGGGTTCGAGACCAGTGTGAGACCCCCGCCTCTACTAAAAATACAAAAAAAACTGAGGCAAGAGGATCACTTGAGCCCAAGAGTTGGAGGTGGCTGTGAGCTATGATGTCACCATGGCACTCTACCCAGGGTGACAGCCTGATACTTTGTCTCAAAAAAACCAAACAAAACCCAAATAACATAAAAAACAAGTGGTTCATATGAAGGAAGCCACAAGAGCCGGGAGTGGGGAGGGGCTGGCACAGAGGAAGCAGATGTGTGGCACCAGCCCTCCTAGGCCTTGGCAGCTGGGCTAAAGATCTTTATGTTACCTTGACAGTGATGGACAGCAACGGCTTTTCTAAGATCAAGAATATATTTCCCAGCCCTGATGTGGTGGCTCACGCCTGTAATCCTAGCACTTTCAGAAGCCAAGACTGGTGGATTGTTTGAGATCAGGAGTTTGAGGCCAGCCTGAAGAAGACGGCATTCTCCCCAGGGAGACAGACTGAGGCTCTGTCTAAAAAAAAAAAGAGAAAGAAAGAAAGAGTTCCCTTTTGTGTTTCTGTGAAAGTCAAAATATGACCCATCTTTCAGGGAGCATTTAAAAAATCAAGCACTACCTATGCAAGCTTCTAACACTGCCATGTCCCAATCTGATTAGAAAAGATCATCTTGGCTAAGAGGGAGATAAGTTGCTTAACCCACCCACATTTATACAAATGTTTGTATTTATATATAAAATCTTATGTTCACATTTGGTTTTCCTAGTGGCATTAGAAAAAGCACGACTTGTCTCATCGCGTCCTTTTTAAGTTTTGTTTTCTGTCTCCTTTTCTCTCTTCATTGTCCCCTGCTGTCACGGCTGTCTCCCTGCTACTCAGTCATCCACGTCTCTTTCTTTATTTTGAGGGAGGGGGAGAGAAACCAGGGAGGGGCAGCTGTGCTTGGGCATTCCCAAGCTGTGACACCCTGAGGCCCTGTCTGGAGCCCTCACCCACCTAGTGGCTCTGACAACTTCCTTGAAGCTAAGGAGTGTCTAATGCTGTCCTTCCCTTACTAGGCTTCTGCCGTAGCTCTTTCACCCCCAATGACGCTGCAGTTATTTCCTGCCCGGGCTCCATGCAGTAACCGTGTAAATGGTGTACCGGCCTCCAGCCTCACCACCTCTTCCAGGCTCTTCTCTTCTTTCTACTGGGACCTCTCTAAGGAGCAAAGCTGAGCTCATCCTTCTCCTCCACATCTTTGGTATCCAATTTTACAGCCTTGAGAGCCATGGCAGCTGCACCCTGTGGTGGGAAGCGCTGTGCGTCTCCTTCAACAAATGTGTCATCCTGCTTTGTTGTCAGCCTTGGTCCCATCTGTTCTCTCTGCCCAGTGCTCTCCCCGCCCCGTCCCCACAGCCTGGTGAGACCCACCGCCTCCCACAAGCCTCATCTGAAGGTTGTCTCTTCTTGGAAGACTCTGCCCCTCCCCTGGGTTGTGACCAGGTGTCAGAGTCATCCTCTGCAGACTGTGCACCCCTGTCCCGTGTTTCAAGAACCACTCCTCACACAGGACGGCACGCTTGTTCTCTTCTCTGTCTCCCTTAAAGGAATGGGAGTTGTGACGTGGGCCACTCTTACTGGGGTCAGGTGGTATCTCAGAGCAGTTTAGATTTGCATTTCTCTGATGATTAAGGATGATGAGCATTTTTTCATGTGTTTGTAGGCCGTGTGCCTGTCTTCAAAATTATATATAAAACTAGCACATTGTACCCCATGATTGCATTAATGTACACAGCTATGATTAAATTAAGAAGCAAAGAACACACGCACACAAAAAAAAGGGAATGGGAGTTTCCTGAGGTCTTTTTGTCAACTCTGCTTCATTCATTGTATACCCTAACACTCAGCACAGAACCCCCTACTTGGTACCTGACAGATGTTTCTTTGATTAATGACTTTAGTTTCTCCTTTACTGGTCAGTTGTTCTCTGTGCTCATTTGAATAAGCAGAGCTCTAACTAGTGAAAGTATCCTCCAGCCAGACTGTCTCACCACAAAGAAAATGTGTTTTTCCTGACTCTGGTGTCTCCAGTGTTTTTCCTGCACTTATGTGTTTGTACAAGGTGCATAATACTGTGGACTGGACAGACAGACCACATGGCAACTCTTCATGGCTTTGAGACTGCTGACTGACTAGCCATGGGACCATCTCTCTCACTTTCAAGTTCACATTTGACACTTACCCGGTCAGCTTGCACTGAGCCAACAGAAGTTGTATTTCTGATTCCTGCAGATCATTTCTCATGTTGTTCCTTTCACATGAAACCCTCTTCCTGTCTCCCCTTGCTGGGTCATAATAAAAATACTAAGTGTTTACCTTGTGCCAGGCACTATGCTAAGACCTGTATTTAACTAGTTTCACTTAATCTTCATGAATACCTTTGAGATAGGTTAAGTACAGGAAAAGTAAAGCACAAAGAGCTAAGTAACTTACCCAAGCTCATGTGACTTATAAGTGGCAGAGCTAATATTTGAACCCAGGACCCTGTGAAGCTAATGGCCCCTCCCTCCACACCACATTCTCCCTACTTCTTCTTACTCATTTCTAGGACAAACTTCTCAATTTTGTTGGTTTTTTATTTTTATTTATTTTTATTTTTGAGACAGAGTCTCACTCTGTTGCCCTGGGTAGAGTGCTGTGGCATCGTAGCTCACAGTAACCTCAAACTTGTATACTTAATCGATCTCCTGCCTCAACCTCCCGAATAGCTAGGACTATAGGCCCCTGCCAGGACAGCTGGCTATTTTTTTCTATTTTAAGTAGAGATGGGGTCTTGCTCTAGCTCAGGTTGGTCTCAAACTCCTGAGCTCAAGTAACCCACCTGCCTGGGTCTCCAAGAATGCTAGGATTCCAGGTGTGAGCCACAGTGCCTGGCCCCCGCTTCTCAATTTTGTTTTGCTTCATGAATCCATTTTGCAATGGACCCTTTTCAACAACTCTGTATTTTAGAGCACTTACTTGGAATGTATCATTGTCTATATTCTTATATGCAGTATCTTTTCGTGTGTATATCTTGGATCTCCTCTAAAAAGAAAGGTTGGGAATTTTCTGCTTTGTAATTTCCTCTATCTGAGAGATGGTTGTTGCTTGCTCGTTCACAGTTAGGTTCAGCTTCTTAGGTTTCAATTCTGGCCCTCCTCTGTACCAGCTGGATCAGCTTGAGCAAGTTTCCTCACTTTTTTTAATGCCCCCTGTTCTGTATCTATACAGTAGGGCAAATATTAACATGTATCTCAAGGGGTTCTTATGAAGATCGAATGAATTAACGCTGCCAAGGCCCTTGGGACTGCGTCTGGTACATAATGACCACTCAGGAAAGGTCACTCAAAATTCCTTCAGAGTTTGCAGGAGTCTTTTCCCTCCTGATGGTGCCCTTACATCTCTATAGAATGACTCTTTCAGAATGTCTTTTCCTGGGCTACTGTGGCTATTGGGAATTACGTTCTTATTTCAGAATTATATCAGCTAGTGTGGGCTTTTATTTGCTTTTTCTCTTTCTACCAATGGATCCTGGTGCTTCAACCCTGGGTAACTGGAATGTTGTGAAATCTTTTTCCACTCACATGTCTTTGAGGCTGAGATTCCTCTGGGGTTTTTGCAAAGCACTTCATGTGGTCACCCTCCTCCTCTGTCCTCAGGCAAGATCATCTGCTCACCAGCATGTCTGACAATGGTTGCCATCCCACCCAGCCACTCCTCAGTAACCTGGCAATGCCCCGAGGGGCTGTGCCAGCTGAGAGCCCTCTGGCAACACAGTTTGGTTCAGCAAAATGACAGGTTTCTGATATTCTTTCTCCACGTTTGTTGCCCAATCACCGTGCACTTTATCTCTTGTCAATAGCTAAACACCACTGAAAGGGACATTAGGAAGAGCTTCTGGGTTAATCACTATCCCTGATTTCACAAAAGGGTTAAGACATATCTCAGACATCTACTAAGAACATTTCCTGTTGTCTTGAGGATTTAGCTCCACTGAGATATAGCTACCATGTGAGAAAGTGAGAAATGGGGATTCTTTCTAGCACAGAGAAAATAGAAAATAAGATGTTTTCTTTGGCCACCAATATCAGTTTCCCGTTAAAGTTCTGCTTTGCTTAATCCTAGTAACCTCTGCTGACCCATACCAATTTAACCATGTCCCCGAAGTCCCCAGCAATTTTTGCATTATTTTACTTACTCGTGGTTATTTACCATTAATCTAAAAATATCTCCTTTCAATAATACTTAATGTCAGCAACTTATAAGTGTTTATTAGTTTACCAGGCTCTCAGGATTCAGCCACCGTTAACGAATGTAGGAAATAACAGGGATACAAGAAAAGATGGTCAAATCAATTTTCCAGGTTCTCAGATCCATATTAAAGTAGTGATTTTCTTTAAAAAAAATTTTTTTTTAAACTTTGAGGAATTTTTCTAAAATAGGACTCAACCAGGTAAATGTACTATAAAATGGACATTTAAAATCTTCATGACTGACAAAGAGAAAATAAAGCATCGTTTTTTGAAACTAGCTATTATTCTAATGATTTCCATCCCAGTGGTTTACTTGGAAATGAATTTCCATCCACAACATCTTCATTTGTCTTCTAATTTTCATGCAATTTGAAAGGGTTAGTTTCCTTACCTAGGGGAACATTCTGACCAAATCTCAAAGGATTGGCTAAGGCATTCTGATTTTACAGGCAAATTTACACCTTACCATTTCAGGAAGTGTTTCCTTGACTATTATTTTTCAAAATGGCTTATTGTATAATATATAGACATCAGACATTCCATCCTTGACACCTAATCTATGCACAATTTTAGATTGGATAGAAGATCTAATTTTATAAGAACAAGTAGTTTCCCTTTTGTCTAGTATAGAAGGTTTAAAAACATGTCCCCAAAATTGCCAATCAATGAATCCTCCAATTTTATATGCAGGTGCTTAGATACATCTCTGAGAAAGACGACTTCCAGCTTCCTCAGCATTCTCCAACATTTCTAAATTTTTATTGGCTTAGGAGGTAGAGATAAATTGGTGCCAGGAGGAAAGCAGCAAAATAATCAGCAATCAGAAAGTGCAAAAAATAAGTAGACAAACATGTCCAATGTTCACTTTCAGGAGACAGCATATTACTAATGTACTCCTTTCTAAAAGTCATTAAAATAAATGCGTGTCTTTGTCTTTATATTTTGCATTTTTCCCATTTCAAAAATCAAAAGCTATATAGTTAATAAATAAATAAGCAAAAACCTCCATTAATTATCACTTACAAGATCTGGAAAGGGTGACTTGATTCACCAGGACAAGAAATTTACTTTAGACAGGTGAATAATTTGAAGAAGGAAAAGGTTGCTCTGATTGAACAAATTACAAAACAGAGTCAGTAGCTCACTAATTACAAGAATATTCCCATTACTGGGTTAGGTTTATTAGTTAAGGCAGGCAAAGTTATACTACCGAAACAGACAGTCCCACTGCGGATGTGGGAACAGGCCGGTGCTCTTCATGTGATCATTTACAACACCTCCAGGTAAGCCACAGGTGTCTTCAATTCTCAGGACAGAAGACAAGGCTGGAGATCTAAACAACATTAATTAGATGCTTCCAGAAGAAAAGTGTATCATGTTTCATTTTTTCAAATCAATGCAACTTTTTTAACCTTGAAGAGACAGGGTAGTATAATTTTCCTATGAGGTCAGAAGGAGACAAAAACTGGAAATTGGTTGAAACATCTGCCATAATTTGTAAGTGAGAATTGGAGTATTCTACTGCCATGCTTTCCAAAATCTTTTGCTTGAATTTTTTCAACAGCTTCCCAGAGCCCTGAAGCTGTTGATGAAACACAAACGCTTTAATTGGGGTTTTTGGCCATAAGGAACTCAGCTCTTGCCTGTCTCACTGGCCCCCTTTCTCTTCCTGTTTGCCATGTCTACTCAGACTCTTTGGGGACTTGGTGTGGCCTGTTTCCTGCTGGCTTTTCCCTGACTTGGCACACAGTTTATCTGCTGGCTCCAGACCTGAGGATTGGACTATTGATTTCTGTGGCCCCTCCTCTGAGCTGCACTAATACTCTATGCAAATTTTAACATATTTCTTACCAGGTGATGATAAGCTATTTACCTGTCTTTCCTCCCCATTAAAGATGGAAAGTGCCAGAAAGCATTAACCAAATCTCACTTATATTGGTATCACCAAAAGAGTGTGTAATCCAGACTTGAGGTTCAATACATACCAATACATACTAGTTGAATGAATGAATGTACAAATGAACAAATAAATGGGCTTTCCCTGCCTTGCTCTTCCTGATGGTTCATATTTTCAGGGCAGTATGTTTTTTTACACTTTGTTACATCCTTTAAGACATACAATGGATATTTCATGGAGTAAGTTCGCAATGAATGCTAAATTTACCTATAGTTTTATACTAGGAATAGATTGACTTCTGATCTTTATTATGCTAGACAGTTTGGAACCATGAATGAAGTCCTTCATAAACCACATGGGGACTGATTCTCACAGATTGATTAAACTTTATATTCCTTCTGGGTAGCTCTTCCCAGGGCCTCTGTGCCATATACTAAACCAAATATTTAGGAAACATTGTCTGCAAAATAAGGTTCCCTCTGTGTTTTGGAAGCCCTTCCAAATACAGTGGAACCTCTGCACAGTTGACCACCCAAGGAAGTATAACAATCCGATCAACTTATGGAGGTAGACAACATAAGGTACTAGGCCCAGTGTACGGACATGTACATGTGGTTCATGTCCAGTCTATGAAAATTAGGTCAACTTAAGAGCATGGTCAATGTAGGGAGGTGGTCAACTATGGAGGTCCTGTGTGATACGTCATTCCTTTCACCTTAAATCTTATCAAGACTTAAAATTGCAGCAATTCATTGATCTTAGGTCAAGAAATGGATAATTTTAAAAGGTGGCCTATGACTTCATTTATGTGGAAATTAATTCCACTTGCTTTTGATAGAGAAATTAACATTTTGTGAATGTATGTCTTTTGGAAAGCATGTGAGTGATCCTTGGTGACATCAATCCAGAAAACAAACAAAAGATTTGCTTGAGTGGTGTGAGAAATTTCTCAAAATTTTCTAAGAAAACCTTTCAATTTAATTTATCCTTTTAAATCAACATTTTACCAAAATCTTCAATATTGTAGAAACAAGCTTATGAGCTATCAGCTATAGTTTACCTTTGAGTTTACAGGTGAAATGTTTTCACATCCAAAAGTTTCATGTAATTAATTCAAAATTAAAAAAAAATAAAAATGGGCAAAAAAAGTTTCATGTAGAATAGCCAGAGTCACTGATGCTCATAACTTTAACCTATGTCCAACAGGGCCACTGGAGGCTTAGGTACTTGGAAATTAATAGCATAAACCCCCTCCAAAATAAGCATTTACATTTTTTTCTATTAATGTCACTAAGAAAAGTCCATATTATAAATGAAATAATTTTTTTTCTTTTGAAGAACATTGTAATGAATCACACATATCCATGGGTCCCAAATTACTAAGAATTATAATATAGCTCATGTGAATTACCATTATATTATTCTCAAGTTGTTTTTTTTTTTTTTTTTTTTGCATTTTTTTGCCAGGGCTTAAGCTTGAACCCACCACCCCCATATATGGGGCTGGAGCCCTACTCCTTGAGCCACAGGTACCCCCCTTTTCTTTTTTCTTTTTTTTTTTTTTTTAAGGAAGAATCTCACTCTGTTGCCCTGGGTGGAGTGCTGTGGCCTCATTCTGGCTCACAGAAACCTCAAACTCTTGGGCTCAAGTGATCCTCTTGCCTCAGGCTCCTGAGTGGCTGGGGCTTCACATGCCCACCACAACACCAGGCTACTTTTTTCTAATTTTAGTAGAGACCATGTTCTCTGCTCTTGTTCAGGCTGGTCTGGAGCTCCTGAGCTCAAGCAATCCACCCATCTTGGCCTCCCAGAGTGCTAGGATTATAGGTGTGAGCCACCGCACCCAGCTGCGAAGTTTTCTTTTCATTTTAACTGTTAGAGTAAATAGCATAATGGGCACGTAAAGTCTGGACTTGTTATTTTTTTGAAATGAATGTTTTTACTTATAAGTCATTGAACCATTAAGTAGTCTTGTAAGATGAAGCATGAATGCACACCATGTTAGGAATTTGCCATCACGTGTGTGGTATTATTGTTAATAGATTAATTTAGTAAATAAAGTAACTGAAGTCTTAAGTAGTTTTCTCATGACCACAGAGCACAGATCCATGATTTGATTATTTCTGGCTCATGCTCTCTTTTCTCCTATTATCATCATCAGTCAAGCCTGAACTTAGTTTTTGTAAAAAAGTAACTAGCTGGTCATTCTAAGCACCCCCACACATATATATTTCACGTGGCTTAGACTTATGAGAAATCCGTGTGTTTTCTTAATTACTTTTTGACGCTCAGATACTCGAATCATTATCTATGATGTTTTATATATAATATGAATGGAGTAACATTCGTATCCTTGAATTCCCCTGCACACAGTCATCATCCTAACATGACTGGCCCAGCAAGGAGATAAGCACTTCTCTAACTTTCTCATGGAGCTTTTCATGACAAAAGAAATTAAACATGTGCTCCTGGTGTCTGGAAGAGTAGCCTGGAGTTATGGTATCAGCTGCAAATTTTTTAGCACCTCCAATTTTATCTTAAAAGTCAATGTCTTCAATCCTTGCTTTTCTATATTTGTTTCGACATAGGAATGTTATTTTTTTCAACGTTTTTGGCCTTGGATCCTCTTCTACAATTCTTTGTCATCTGCATATTACTGCTTGAGTGGTATAGGTATAACCTTATGTATAGAAAATGCTTCCCCCCCCCTGCATTTATATCCAAATGAAGAAACAGTATGCTTTCCCTGGAAATCTGCATGGCTTTCTCGCTTCCAAGCTTTGCCCCAAAGTTACTTCATCATAGTGTGTTCTACGCATCAGATTGAAAACTATACTCTTTATCCCCACTCCCACATACTCTCCTGCTCAGTTTTTCTCTGCTGTGCTTATCACTTTCCAATATACCTTATGATTTACCTATTTATTTTGTTTAATATTTGTAATTTCTCATTGAGGTCCAGAAGAAGAGGAATTTGGTCTGTTTTGTGTCTAGAACAACACTTAATAGAACAACATGTAATAGATGTTCAATAAATATCTGTAGGAAGAAAAATGGAAAAATGATTTGCAATAAACCTGTAAATACACCTTGTTCCTAAAGCTTATGGTTCCTGTACAACCTGGTATACACTCTCTAGTGGCAGCAATAGTATTTCATATGAAATGCACTTCATTTTGTAAAGAAGTGGATAAAACCTTAATGTCACTAGACTTTTCCTACTGAAAGAGGAAAGACCCTTGATACTGCTGGGACCCTTCCTTCCATAAGTTCTCATTTTCCTTGTTGTGTTCATTGTCTTAATGAACTTTCCTTCATTTAGCTGACTTCCTTGCAAATATAGCAATGCCAATTTGTATTTAGATCTATGTGGTTCAGTATTTATTTTATATATGTCCACATTTCTGTATTAGCTAATTCCTTAATAAAATGTCTGTTCTTTCAGGATACACAACTAAAAGAATGGTCTACCACTTACAATGCTTAGGGTAACTCACAGGACATGCATTAAGACTATACTCTGCAAATTGCCATTGTATTTTGATCATCTGAGACAGGGCTGGCTGGAGTCTTTAGCCCTGCTTAGGGCTAAAGCTCTGTGGCTTTTAGACAGTCAGCCACCAAAGATAGCAGAGTTGCCATATAAAAATTTCATATCTGAAGATGATAATGTGGCAAGAAAATAAAACCCACCTGTGATATCATTGGAATAAATCCTCCACCAATGTAGAGGGCGAGGAAGGATAATATAAATTGCAAATTTATGTAAAGTCAGAATAAATGGTATTTTCAATAGTTATTACAACATTGCTTAACATGATATAAATGGCCTTAGGATAAAATTATAAGTCATCACTCATACAAAGTTTAATTTTAGAATAGTCTTTATTTTAAGACTAGATTTACTCTTGAGGGACCTTGAAAGGTAGTGAACAAGGAATGTTAGATCAAAAACTTTTCTGCTCACAAAAAAAAAGTTTATTTATTTCAGTATTTTACTCTTATTCCTTTTATTGCATCATTCCAGTTTACTGCGTAGAAACAGGATCCTGAAGACTTTGTAGTCAAGCGTGACTGCCTTGTCTTTGTAAAGTGAGATCTGCTTCCACCCGAATCCCCACACTTGCTTCCTGGGTAACCTTCCAGGCAGGTCCAGTTGGGTTCAGTTGTGGGCCTTTCACAGTGCAGATTTCGAGCAACCTGCCAATCACTGAGTTGGAATCATGGCCTTCTCTATGAGTGCTTTTGTTTACATTCTGTTAGACTTGCCTTACTGATAGTTTTCCTCAAATTCAGTCTTCATTCTTGGTGCACATTTCTGAGAATAACTAAAAGACTAGAGTCTGGGATTAAATAGTCTGAATACAAGCCAACCTCTCTAATCATTAATTTCCTCCTCTATGAAATGGAGGGGGACGAGGGGCAATCATGGTACCTATTTTATAAGATTGTTGTGAAGATAGCACACGTGAAGCTCTTGGAATAGCAACTAGCAAGTTGTAAGCAACTATGAAATACTGGTTGTCATACTCAGAAACAAGTGGAGTCAAACTTCAGTGGTACAATGGTACAATGTCATAAGCATGGACTTCACCTTGTACATTGTCATTTGTTAGCTCTATGGCCTTAGGATCTGAGACTTGGTTTCCTCGCCTCCATGATGGGCAAAATAGTAACTATTCTACGAGATGTTTGTGAAAGTCTAATAAAATTTCTGCAAACTCGTCTATCCTGGCGCCTGGCTTATAGGACACGTGAAGCATGTGCTTTGCTTTTCTCCTTTGCTGTGCCTCCTTAGGGATGTCGGGAGCAGTGAAGAAGCTACTGTGTATACACTGTTCCTCGTGGCCAGTATTTGAGAAACTTCAGTTCTTATTCTGTCCTTCCTTCTATTTGTCATAAACTTGGGTAATGACATAGTGCTGCAGGAGGGGCTGCTGGAGGTAAGGTTTAACTAAAGTTGAGAAACTTTAGTTTCTCGAGTTTCGCTTTGTAATGCTTTTCTTGCCTTCTCTTTATTAAACAATAATTTACTATACTGGTTCCTAAAATATTAAGTATAGCTGTTAATCTTTCTCTTGTTAGTGGCACAAAATACGTATCTATTTGAAGTCTCACTAAGCATTCATTTACAAGTTGCTCGAAATGTTATATGATAGGAAAACATACACGTTCTTTCAGAAATTAGTCCCAAAGAACTCCCTATATTCAGACCAGACGGGGGAATGGAGACCAACGTGTGCCAAGTGTTTTGGTTATAAATCTTACTACTGTTTTTGAATTTTATGAAACACCTGTTAAGTTGCTAAACAGCTAGCTGATGAGGAAGAGGAGCCTTGCTCATTCTCTTAAAACTAAAAGTTCAAAGTGGTTCCCGAGGGGTTGGGAAAAGGGATCCCAGAGGAGGGCACTGTTGCCAGGGAGACCTCCACGTGCTTCTCTCGGGGGATGGTGAAAAGTTGAGGGATGCTGCTTTCTTTCTCACCTCCTAAAATGTCCTTCCCAGTTTTCTGTAGTGAGAGAGAATGAAACAGCAGTCATACCTAACAGTTGGTGAAACAGTTATATGGGGGTGGGGGAAAGGGAGGGGCCTAAGATGAGTCACAAAGCTGTACATATGGAAGGGGGGGGGAGGACAGAGAGAGAGGCAAAAAGAGAGAGTTGATTAAGTGAAATCATGTGTATCTACAGAAAGAATATACGCCCCAAATTGATACGAACTGAAGTATATACCTCGATAAAGCAATATTTGTTAGGGGAAAAAGTTGGAAAAATTGCTTTGGACAAACAACCCTTCAAAAGATATCAGGCCTAAAGAATTCCTGAGAAAATGTTTTTAAACTTTCAGGGAGCGAATAGTATTTTATTTAAATTTTTTTTGTAGTTTATGAAAAGAAAGCTTTATGATTTATTGTATAAAATAGAGCTAACTGTAATAAGAAGCCCCTTAGCCAGTCTTATTAATAAAGAGATACAATTCTAAGTATATTATTGGTAAATTGAATCCTGGGTTTAGTTAAAAAATTCATACGCATGTCAAATAAGGTTGATTCTATCAGGTTGATTCTGTAAAAGAATCCATCATATTAATAGGTTAAAAGAAGAATCAACAGGCTTATATAACGGGTGCTGGACTGGTATTCGATCAGAATTAATATGCATTCTTCATTTTTTAAAGAAAGACATAGTGAAATAGCAGTGGAGAATATCGTATTTATTTCAATAGCCAAACAGATTTTTAAGCACAAGTCATTTCTATTAAAGTCAACTTTCTTATAAGCACTAACATATAATATAATATTTTTATGTAGTATTTGGGAAGTTCTAGTCAGTTTCATGTTGTGAAACATAAATAAAAATGGAAAAGTGAATTTATAACTATTTGGGTATTTACTTGGAAGAGCCAAAAGAATTAGTGGAAATCTTACTAGAAATACCGCAGAAATTCAGTGAGGTGCCGAATATGAATACATATAAAGAAACCACTACCTCTTCTATAAAAAAGTAGTAGTCAGTTAGAAATTATAATGGAAAAAATAAAATTCCTTTCTAAATGTCACAATATGCCAAGTACAAAACATACCCTATCTAAACCTATAAATGAAAAAAGAAATACAATATCAGAGGCGTTTTTATTGTAAAGAAAATAATACATCTTAACTAAAAGACAAGAAATTCCTGCTCATTATTCTATAGTATTTATTTGGTTACAGCTAATGGCAATGAGATTTTACTTTTGATTTTGATGAAATATTTTAAAAGTGCATCTAGAGGAATAAATACATAAGAAAATCAGACCAGGCTTGTCACGCGTAGCTCGGCAGTTGGGGCTCCGGCCACAAACACCAAAGCAGGTGGGTTTGAACCCTGCAGGGCCAGCTAAACAACAGTGACAACTGCAATAAAAAAAAATAGCCAGGCATTGTGGCAGACACCTATAATCCCACCTACTTGGGAGGCTGAGGCAAGAGAATGGTTTAAGCCCAAGAGTTTGAGGTTGCTGTAAGCTGTGATGCCATGTCACTCTTCCAAGGGTGACGTAGTGAGACTCTGTCTCAAAAAATAAAAATAAAAAAAAAAGAAAGAAAGAAAATGAAGCCAGGTACAGGGGCTCATGCCTTCAATCCAGCACTCTGGGAGGCTGAGGCAAGAGGATTGCTTGAGCTCAGGAGTTTAAGACTTGTCTGAACAAGAGTGAGACCCCCCATCTCCACAAAAAAAGAAATAAATAAATAAAAATAAAAATAACATAAAAACAGCTAGGCATTGTAGCAGGTGCCTGTAGTCTCAGCTACTTGGGAGGCTAGGGGAGCAGGATCCCTGGAGCCCAGGAGTTTAAAGTTTCTGTGAATTAGGATGAGTCCACTGCATTCTACTTCGGGCATGGAGTGAGGTTCATTCTCAGCAACAACAACAAAAATCAAGAAAGACCTAAAGAAAAGCACAATGGGTAAAGGTTAGAGAGATAACTCTCCATCCCAGAAATTATATTAGAAAAGCTATAAAAATTAGGACAATGAGTTAAATGAAGAATTAGGTAAAGATCATTTGAAAATACTGTAGAGTTCAAATAAGACTCACGTATGTATGTATGTATGTGTATGGCTGTATGTATGGTTAAAGTAGCATGTTAGTGAATGAGAAAAGGAATGGCTACTCCGTAAATGGTGTTGAGGCAACAGCTACTTATTTGTGCAAATGATATAAAAGTAGATTGCTTTCCTTTACTTTACATAAGCAATATATATTGGATAAGGTTTTAATTAAACTAAAATAAAGATACTAGTTTATTAATATATAATGTATCATTTCATTAATAAACAATTAATTACTAAAATAAAATAGAAGTAAATATTTATTCAAATTTTGAGGTGGGCAAAGTATTTCTAAGCATGTCACCAGAACTAGAGAGCACAAAGAAATGTCTGATTCATAGGTTGATGTTAAAAAATAAAGTACTATCACATTTAAAATACTATAAATAAAATGTAATGACAAATGACAAACCAGAAATCTAATTTCAATGTTCCTAAAGGGGGATTAACTTTAAATCTATTAAAAACTCCTTAGAAATCAATAAGGATAAAAAAAATGACATCCTTACCAAGAAATCAACACAATCAATTCGTAAGACAAGTAACCCAGCTGGGCAGTAACATAACTAAAAACCTAATCTTAAAGAAATGCAAATTAAACAACAGTGGACTAATAATTTCTCTAATCAATGTATTAAAAGATTGGGAAGCCAAAGCCAGATAATAGCAGTGTATTGATTGACTGAAGACATCCTCATTCACAGCAGCGCTAGTGAGCATGTGAGTAGCCTTGTAGAAGAGAGTTCAATAATAATTACAAGAAACCTTAAAAAAAAATCACACTTTATAAACCAACAATTTTACTTCTAAGAATTTATCCTAAGGAAATAATTAAGAATGTGTGAAGAAATTTAGCTACATCATTGTCTGTTATAGTGGAAATTTGATAATAAGCCAAAAATGTAAATGAATCAAATACATGTCTTCACAAATGAGGATTAGTTAAAAATATCAATATATCAAGGTAAATGCAGATGATAGAATACTGATACATAAGGATATTTTTAATATGGTATATATTCATTCTATGTTAAATGAAATAGATGAAAAATATATGAGAGTTCAGTTAAAAAATATATATATTTTAACTCATAGAAGAATATCTGGAAATTTATCCCCCAATACTAGCAGTGGCCATGTCTAAAGGCATTGTAGTTGATGTTGAATAGACTGTGTGATTTATATCTGGAGCACTGACTTCTCTAGTATTTTCTCATCTGTGAATGCAAGGACTCATACTAGATTAATTCTAAAGGGTTTCAGCAGCAGTATTTAATAATTCTATGAGCAAGGATGGTCAATGACCTTGAGAAGATTTTTTTTTCCATTGAACTTTGGAGTTAGAGTAAAACCAGGTTTATCCTGAGCTAGTCCTTGTCTTAGTTAAAATTCTGATCCTGATGTTTGTTTATAAATTGCTTAGATACATACATATGTGTATTTCCCCCCCACACACACAAATGCCTTTTTTGATGTGGGATAGGGTGAGCTGGGTTCAGAGCTGCATTGAAATTAGGTACATTTCCCTATAGAATTCTTAGAAAAACAAAGACATCTTATTAATATTTATGCACATGTATACATCTTAGTGTTTTCTCTGCCATTTGAATACCTATAAATCATTCTTGTTCGGGGTCAGTTTTTAAAATTAGCATTGAGAAACTGTAAGAGACGCAATGTTTGACAAAGTTCTTTTGCTAAGTACAGATTTGTAAATGCTCTAAGTATTGGTGGAAAGTGGTTCTCTTCTTATTATTTAATGAATGTCACTCTTACTTTTGACTAACAGTAGAACTGCCTGGAAAGTGATAATGTACAATAAATATCTCAAGTGATTATTCAGTACCCTGTTGTGATAGTGACATAAAAAGCATGCTACATTTTAATTTTCCGTTAAATACTTAACATGTCCCAGTACTTGTTTGGAGGTCATATACAATGGTAGAAGAGTGGTTTTTTAAAAATGCTTTGCCTCATTCTTGCTTAACCTAGCAGACGTCATGAACCTCCAAGAGGGAACATATTTGCCCTATACCACCAGAGGATTTGACCAATTATTGCTATTTGTTTAATGTTGGTGTTGACATAGCGCCTGTGCCCTAAGGAGCTCCAGGTGCTTTATAAGATTAGTCAGCAATTCACATCACAGCCTTTATGCCTGAGAGTGTACGCTGAAATAACCATGATTCAGGGAGGCTACAGCCATCCCTAACTCATATTTCTGTTTGCCCAGTGAAACAAAACAAATATGCCCAGTTCCCTCCGAGAGCTGGCAGCAGAAAGTTCTAGTGAGGTGTCAATGGGAGATTTTTCGTATGTAACCAGGTAAACTCTTGTAGGGAAAATTTACCATATACCCTACATAACTGAGCCTTACTATGTTCTGTTCTTGGACCCATACCTTCGTCAGTAAAGAACTC
>CAUYPK010091927.1:0-25000 GCA_963574355.1 Loris lydekkerianus | reverse complement strand
TCCCTTACTTCATAAAAATGCACAAAATTACATTTAGAACCATATAAATACAAACATAAATACAATCTAAACTGTATTGCTTTCATTTTTCTTCTGCTTTTTAATGAAATGAAAACATTTTCATGAGCCCCCTAGACAGGTTTAGGACCTATCTAGGGTCCTTAACACAGTGCTCACTGTGCTATTGGATAAACTAAGCTGGCATTGTCACAGCTAAATTGTTTACGTTTTAAGTGGTGAATGGGGGGAAACTTGGAAAGCCAACAACTGTTGCCTGCCTTTTGTTCATCTTTCTAGTTTAAATGTTTTTACTATTAATGTTAGTTGCTGCCAGTGGAGTGGGAGGAGGTGGAGTTTGGGTTTGCAGAGGGAGCTAGTGTGAGTATTCCACTCTCTCAGCAAAGCTATACCTGAAATTTCTCAGGTTTTATGCCTACAGTTTTTTTCATAGAATTTAAAACTATTTTACTTTATCAAAAATTCTTGTTCTTCAGAGATTTGTATTTGTTAATGACTCACATTGTGAAAGAAAATGCCGTCCTGATTATGTTTACATTGTGAATTTTTCCAGTTAGGAAAAACTAGAATTTTGCATGCAGAAAGCACTTAAGGTTTTACTCAATATAGTTCTTCCAAGTAACATTGATGGAATATTTTTCTCGTAATTCAGGTACAAAGCCAACCTATCTTTTAACAAAATAAATGCCCGTAAATATTTAATACAACTCTTGTTCCTGCCATTGAGCCAGACTTTTATCTAAATTTTAGTTTTCAGTGATCCACGGTTTGGGAAAACGGGGTTAACTTTGATGCATGAATTCTATAAACAAATGTTTCTGAGGGCCTCCTGGTTGAGAACTACCCACAATGAAACTGGCTAACCTAATTTCAATACTCCTTCTGCCAAAAATCACTAAAAAACTACAACTTTTTTTTTTTTTTTAACCTGGGAAGTGTTGAAAGCAGACATTTCTGGATTAAAAACCCAGCTCTGTTGCTTACTTCTGCATGGCCTACACTTACTTCTCACACTTCTGCCTGTGTACCAGGCACTGTTCCAGGCACCCAGGATGACAAAATGAATAAGATGAGATTTCCACCTTCAAGGAAATTAAGAGGCACATAGGAAAATGAAAAGTAATAGAAAAAAAAATTATAAAAAATGCAGGGGTAAAACTAGGGCATGGTCTTGTTTTGGCTTATCTCTTAGCTTCTTTTGCTTTTGAATTAGATGTTACTCTCAGAAGATTATTATTTTTACAGATGACAATGTGTAAAGGTTAACAGATGATAATCTATAAAACTTATTTAGCATAGGGCCTGGGACAGATTCAATGCACAATAGATTCCAATTCCATCATTACCCTTTTTTTTTTTGTGATAAAGAATAAGTGAAAAGGAAAAGATTGAAGGAAAATTATCAATTATATGTATTATATAATATTATATAATCATCAATTATATGATTGTTCCCTCAATGGAAGAGGCAATATATATATAATATAAATCTTGAGTAGTTTAATAAGAGAGTCTGTTAATATATCCATATGCATTATTTATCCCAGGTATAGAGACAGAGGCTCTGTCTGCTTTGTAACAAAGATGATTAAAATAAGACAAAGCAATAGGCTCTCACAAAATACTTTGATTAATGATCAAAACTTTCTGCTGCCATCTATACATTCAGGCATGTTATAGAAAATTTAAGTGCTTCATGTTAAAAGTGTTGGAAGAAGGCTCGGTGCCTGTAGCACAGTGGTTTTAGCACCAGCCACATACACTGAGGATGATGGGTTTGAACTTGGCCTAGGCCAGATAAACAACAATGACAACTGCAACAAAAAAATTGCCAGGTGGTGTGGTGGGCATCTCTAGTCCCAGCTACTTGGGAGACTGAGGCAAGAGAATCACTTAAGCCCAAGAGTTTGAGGTTGCTGTGAGCTGTGACGTCAGTGCACTCTACTCAGGGCTATAAAGTGAGACTCTGTCTCAAGAAAAAAAAAAAAAAAAAAAAAAGTTGGAACAAGAAAACTAATAGTTGAGAAATGTCGTACAATTTAGAGACCGTGCCTATGTTTTGGCTATCCACTACTGACTTGGGAGGGAGTGACATTAGGTCACACATTGACACTCCATACAACATCTGAAAGAGCGTTAGTCCAGTTTCCACACAGCTTGCTCCCCAGTACTCACTCCCAGCTAATAATTTAGGATCCCCAAACCAACCAACCAGTGATGGAACAGGGTCCCATGTGGTTGTGGGATTCTCTGTCTGTTGCTCTAAATGTGACTACTAGTGATGAGTTTCTTGTTTTGCCCTGTCCTTTCTGTGATTTCAGCAGCAGAGACTTTCTCATCAGTCTGACTGGGCCAAATCAGGTTTATCTGTCTCACTGACTGATTTACAGGGTCAGATCCTCTGATCACTGGCCTCTGAGACCTTCTTTGAACTCCAGGTCAGAACAGCAGCGCTCTTTACCAAACTCTGCGAGGAACCCTTTTCCAGCGCTTCTCAACGTTCCACACCAGGGCCCAGGCAACCCTGACTCAATTGCACTTAGCCGTGGCCTGTGGCAGTCCTGTAACTTTTGCCCTCTGGCACAGATAGAACTAGCGTCAACTGGGTAATTCAATCCCTGAGGTCCTTCTTCCCTGAATGAGAGATTCCAGGAATTTGCTGCTAATCACCTTTCCTTATGCCCAGTTTTCTTTGGTGCAGGGTGCTGAATGATGACAGTCTGTTACGGCACCGCCCCTCCTGTCCTTGCAGGATTTATGGTCTGCATGGCCCAGTTCTGGGGCTGGCATGTACCATTCTGTTGCCACAGGCCTGTGAATGTTTAGCATTGTGTGTGTGTATTTCCAGGGCTACAGTTTGGAAACTGAAGGAAGACACCTCTAGCAAACAGTTCACAGGTCACGCTGTGACTACTTCCTTGTTTGGAGAGCTTATTTTATGTCTGTGTGTTCCACACTCAGATTCCCACGTAGCTTCTGTTTTTCTGCCCTCTGTTGCTTTGGTTAGATGCCTTTAAGTGGATATATGCCAAAGAAATCTCCATAGAAGTGTTTACACGAAGTGATAGGTGAGACAAGTTTACCTAATGTGAAACCTCAGAAACTTTCCTATTAGAAGTAGTGGCATGCGGGTGGGCACACTTCCACCCAGACAGATGGGAATGTGACCAGGCAGCCAGGAGATGCATGGACTTGTGACCACCAGGACAGCCACCTTGCTAGAAAACTCCTGGCAACCGGGCCTGTTAATCTTTTCTGAATGAACTGCCAGGCATTTGACCTCTCTGAACTTTGCCTGGATGCCTTGAATGTTAGTGCAGTCATCTTTTTCCCACTCCCTCCTTGGCCACGAATCGAGTATTAATGTACATTTCACTAGTCAGTGAAAGAAATCAACATAACCTTGGTAAGGCCACTTGTACTCTGTTTTTCCCTTCTAAGAATTGGTTCATTCAAACAAGTGTTTGAGCTTCTATGGATCCATTGAGACATTTTGACAATTAGGATGAACCTAATATCCTTAAAGTGATCGCTAAAATGTGCTCATAAAATTCAGATAACATAACCCACTGTCTTTCTCTCCTTCTCTCCCAACTTTTGGTGTGTGTGTGTGGGAGGATTAATTCACCTCACCATGCCAGCACTTGAGTATAGAATAGTTTATTTCTGTGTCACCTCATGACGGAAGCCCGGCTGGCATTAGCTCAAATTATGCAGCTGGCTATTAATTGAAGAAAACTCCTCTGTCACTCCTCAGTCAAACATGATCTGATGCAGCAGATCCTTTTCAGACTCATCCCTTCTTTTATTCCAGAAGAACAAATGCAAGTAACTCCCACTTGGCTGTGCTTGTCGTGGGTTGTAAATTAGTTGGCAGTATGCAGAGGGATGGGATTCATGCTTCTCAAAGGATTTTTATTTCTAGAAGAGGCTTGGACATTTCACTTCTAAGGCTTTTATGCTGTCCAGCAGAAGGAATATTGTAGCTTGCCCTTGTTCTTAGAGACAGCATACTAATTTTCAAACTACTTTCAACAAAATTTCAAGTTACAATACCTGCCAGGCAGGTGCTGGCCTTCTCAAAGGCCATTATCTGTTTTTCTTTCCTACTTGACTGCACAAGCACAGGTTGTATTTTAAATAGAACCACAAGAGAGATTTATTCTGGAATTTTAAAATATATAAACATGTACTGCATAGCACGTGAAATACCACAACGTTTTGATGAGTGCATTTTATAATTCTTAAGATACAAAACTCCTTGGTGTGAGGATATACTATACTATGTTAAAAAATGATGGAACTTTTCTATAAAATGAAATTATGTGCAGAAATGAGGCAGGAGAATTCTTGTGGGAGTGCTAAAATAGTAAGTCCATCTTCATTGGATATGAGAAGTCACCAATTATCTCATTCTGTGAAAATATGTTTCAGTTCCAAGGGCCCCCTTTATGGCCTTCCTCCATCCCAATGTCTGCACTCTCTATAAAATGTGTTTGTCAGTCATTATTATACATTGAGCCTTGAAAATGAACTTAAAGTGGCAAAATCATGCCTTTCCAGGAGCAGCAGCATGTTTGTGAGAGACTCAGTGGGATTTTAGCAACAGAGACTGGAAAAGAAATCATGACCTGGCAGAAAAAATAGCACTAGGATGCCCGAAGAGACCAAGGAGGACCAGCTCATTCCTGAGAGCTGCTCTTGGGAGCGTTAGAAGAATAGTATCAAAGAGCATGAGAGAGCCTGGGTTGGGTTGTCAGAGGTTAAAGAGGCAGCTAAACATTATGGTGTGAGCCCATCCTAATTCAAGTATCTGGCCCAGGTTCTGATGTCCATAAAATAGATCTCAGGGAGGGATAACCTGGGAAAAAGAGTAGAGCATGCAGAAGTTAGTCAGCACACCTAAATCCAGACCTCAGGGGCAGGACCCAGTTTCAGCTGAAGTTCTTATAATGGGTCCCTCCCAAGGATTATTTCAGGAACTCCAATGGGCTGAGTCTGCAGTAAGTAGAGTCAGTTGAAGGGATTGTGAAGAACCATAAGTTGATACACCTGCAAAAATATAAAATCAGCTTTTAGGAAATCATTGATATTAAAAAGAAATGACAATCACATTTGTCAACCTAATAATTATATGCCATTTCTACACAATTTGAGAAAGTATTTAACCAAAACAGTCTTTCCTATATAAAGGGGGAGGAGATGGTGTCCTGTAGGAAATTCCTTCCCATATTGTAAACTGACAGACAACATAAGTGAAAACTGCTTTACTCATGTGGGCATTGTCTGGGTATAAAACCAATGATGTAAGTCCGGAAATGTAAATGTATATTTATTTAGAACATCTGCCACCAGTTTGGTGATGAATATATTTGTAGGCAGGGAGTCGAAGGAAGTTATTTTCTAATAAGATTTCTTCCAATTCACTTTCTTCATTTGTAGAAACAATCTCAGTTTTGTTACTATTTAATTTATAAACATTGGTGGCATGCTATATTTTTTAAATTTTTCTTTGTGCATTTCCTGTAGTTCTATGCACTTAATAATGAGAGCCACTCAGAGATAAATGCTACATAGTGAGTGCCTTCTATTTTCTGAGCACTATTCTAAATTCTAGGGATGAAGTGATTACAAGATGAGGTTCCTCCTCTAAAAGAACCTAGTAGAGCAGTGCGAACTTAGGCAGAACCTTCTTTAATAATCATCACAGTACGATGACCCTTCTTTTTTCAGAAGTCACTACCACAGGCATTACTGTTGAAATCCCGAGGCACATTATATAAATTAGTTTTTGCCAAAACTGATGAGAGTTAGAACTTCCTAAGAAGAAGATTTAAATAAATCTGTAAGATTTTAAATCACCCTATGACCAAACCCAAGCCAAGACCAGATTTTCAACTTGCTCTTCTCAGCACAGGGCTAATGACAGGGGAACATGGAAGTTAATGGAAAACCCGGAGCAAGAGATTTCAAAACCCCCAATTTGTTAGTGGACTTGATAATCAATTGTGCAAAGCATGTAAAAAAGGTGGCTTAAGATTGGTGCTATATGCTAAGGCTATACGTAGTTTAAAAGAAGAAGGATGTGACAGCATCGAAAAATCTTGCCCTTCCTTCGTGGCTGTTAGAATTCACAATGAGGAACAAGGGAAAAGAAGGAACTAAAACTTCAGATGGGCTTACGTGTGGGTCCTCATTGTTCCAGGGTTTACAAAGGGCTACACTATCATCATATTAAACAAATGGCTCCTGCTTCTTTGCCAGCTTAATTGCCAGCTTGGCTCCTGAACAAAGAAATCACGACTGAGGCAAAACATGTTTGCTGTTGAAAGCAAAATCTCCTTAGAGCAGTTTTTAGTTGTTTTTTCACTTAAGTTTTTTAAACTTGCAGAAATAGACCTCTTTCTCTTCTTTAATATCTTCTTGAGGAAATGCTGTACCCTGGTGCTGTTAAGTTTCAGTGTGGAATACGTGCTTTACATACTTAGGCAGTAATACTGAGTTATGTGCCAGTAACTAAAAATAAAAAGGAGAGGAGGGTGGGATGTACATGTCAAAATGCTGATAAAACAGCACAGAAACCAAATGTGCTTCTCCACCATCAGCTGCACATGTAAGTTACATCTCAAGTGACCAGCAGCATCAGTCTCACCTGGGAACGTGTTAGAAATGCATATTCCCTGGTCACATCTCAAGCCAAATGAGTCTGAAGCTCTGGGCCCAGCAAACTGCATTTTTAAAAGACCTCCAGGAAGTTCTGATGTATGCCAGGGTCTGAGCCCCACTGAAACAAAGAATACCCTTGTTGAAATGAATTTGACAGGATTTAAGACTTTGGGGAATGGTTTAGAAATTCATAGTTGGTATATGCATATTAGGAGAATTTTATATTAGGAAATACAGATCAGACTTTTTTTTCACCTAGTTTTATTGTTTTCTTTCTTCTTTTTTTAAATTTAGAAGTAAGCAGAGAGGCCCAGTTGAGCTACTTAATGTAATTTTATAGGAATAATGGAGTCTGTTTTAGAAGAAAAAGATATCTCATGGAAAAACTTCACTAATATTCTGTCTAGACATATATTCTTTTTTGAGGCAGGAAGCACAAAAGAAAATTGGCTTCTACATCAAGTTCAAGGAAATGGTGTTTTAATTCTGTAGAGAAATAATTTCATTTTCTCGGAGAAATGGGTAGACCGATATTAGTAATTTAATTCTCTTCTTAAATACAATGGCAGTTGCTACAGTTCTTACCAAGCCTGAGAGAAGTACAGTCAATACATTTAAATCTGACTAGTGACTGGGATTTGGGGGGCATGGGGCGAGGGTGGGACTATATAGAGCAGAGAGGTCCTTTGTGATAAGCTGAGAGCTAATTATCAGGTGCTGTTTCCTGCGTACTTTGACCAGCTAGCTTAGGGCATAAACAGAAATCTGAACTCTGCAGCCTTTGCCCATAACTGCATTCAGATTCATTTAGTTGGCATATATTTGTGGAGCACTTACCATGGGGTTCTTGCTTTCATGGATTGTACAAGTGAGCAAGCCGTGATTCTGATGAACCCAGGGGTCCTCTAGTTAAGCTAAATTAAGTAAATTGGCAATTACGGTGAAGTGTACTCACTTTCAAGATGAGGCAGCATATAGTATGCTCTCTGTGAGCAGCTGTCCTGGACGCATGCAGACGCGTGGATGAGGGTGGTCAGGAATGGTTTACAGAAGAGGCATGAAGGCTGTTGATTAGCCAGATGATGGACAGAGCAGAAGAGAGAAGAACACAGGCATTGTTCAAAGATAAAGCATTCTTGACACCATCGTGTTACTGAACTTGGTTCCCTATGGTAGGGTTGAGAGGCAGAGAGCAATTGCACAGGGTCTGAATAAAGATAGCAGATGAAGCTGCAAGGAATCCAAGAAACATTAGCTGTGTGAAGGGATTATTCAGGGAAAGGAGAAGCCTTTGGGGTGGCAGGATTTGACTGCACTTAGAGGCTAGAATGGGGAAGGACAAAGCTGGAGGAAGGGAGACGAGTGGGGATACTGCAGAAACAATTCTGACAGCAGCAAAGCAGAGATGGAGTGAGGTGAAAAGACATAGGAAATAACTATTTAGGAAATAGATGCAGTGGGAAGTTGTGATTCATTAAGTATGAGATTGAGGGAGAGGCAGATGCCTTGGACAACTAGTTGGCCATTCACTGAGCTTGGGCCCAGGGAGGGGAGAGGGCCTGGGGGTGAAATTATATACTCTATTTAGAGAAGCAAGGTCTGCGAAATCTGTGGTTATCCAAATTGAAATGTGCCCAAACTATTGGGAATACTGTGCGGGCCTGGAGCTCAAGTGATCTGGGCTCTTCCCAGAGGCCTCTCTGTCCTCCTAAATCCTCTCCATTGCTTTCTCACCACGGAGGCTAACGCCAGAGAACTCTCTTTGCAGGCATCGCTTACTCCCATGGTGGTAGTGATTCAGCACTACTCTCCATGCCAGGTTTAAGTGCTAAGTGAATTTTAGAGCTGCAGAATTGTTCTGCAAAATATCCTAGAAGGCAATTTTGTTTCCTCTGTGAAACCTTTCTACCAACTAGCAAGGCCTATTACAGTTACCTTTTAGCTTAGATTTTATTTCAACATTAGAACAATACAAGAGAATTGGGATGGTCTAACCCCATTGTGCGCACTCTATCTTCATTTTCATGAGAGATCATTTACCTGTAATAGAAATTATTGACTATGTGGTTTTTGGTGAAAGGAACACTGAAAAATAAGGAAGTGAATATAATAGCTACAGGGCAAAATAAGTACTTGTATTTTTGACAAAGAAGGCATGTTTATTTTTCTTCATTTCATAGTAATCTTATAGTCTTGCATTTTTATATAAAATAGTAAAATTATAATTTTGGAAGTTTTCTTTCATCATGTCAGAGAAGTTGAAGATGACCTATTTACTGAATAATTACATATATGTATAAGTGATAGTTGTCAAAACTAAAGAAAAATCTCAAATAAAATTTAGATAAAATCTCTATACAGTTTTACCTAAAATCCTAACATTTTATTTGTAATTATGAAACTTCTGAGGCTATTTTACTTTTAAGAAACCACAGATGGTCAGAAACATCAACATAAAGGCATGTAGATTTCAACTAGCCTTGAGGAATAAAGAACAAGAATTATCAGCAAGGCGATTAAAGATGGCCAAATCCATTAATGTTTTCAAATTACCAGATGAGAAATTTTAGGAAGCTTGAATAATTTATTTCAGAGGACATAGTCTTTTTAATACTTGCATTACTTTTGGTCTACTCAGTGGACAATTACGTGACATTCCATGGGTGAACTCTTTTTCTAATTAATAATTGGAAGCTTCTATCTGAAATATAAACTGTCTGCTCATACATACGTAGATTATAGCTAGACAGGCTGGAGCTTTGTCAAAACTGTCAAAGCTTGTCTTCTGGAAGTTTCATCTTCTCTGCCTGTGCCCTTTGCTCTAGTTAGGTTGTTAGAACCCTTATTCTCTAGATTAAATGGTTTATTACAGCCAAGTTAGTATTTATCTCAGGTCCTAGCATAGCTTTTGTATTAACCACTCAGTAAAACGTGCGCTCGCACACAGACACATACCCATTCATATGTATTTAGCCATTCAGTAAACTGCATTATATTTTCTGTAAACTTCAGATAAGCCTGCTTAAATTTAGGGTGGGTCTTTTTTGTAGCTTACCAAATGGTTTATAGGTTTATACACCAAGTATATATTTGCCATGATATATGAAGCCGTGTTATATTTAAAACTGAGGCTGTCATGTAAGATGTACCAAATTTATGATGATAAACCTTAGATTTAGCTCATTCACAAAGAATACAGAAATACAGATTATCTGTGTTTTTCCACAATGTCAAGCATTGCTGAAAGTGTATAGTAAATCTTATTTTAAAGAGAAAAGAAAGTTTTAAAAAGATCCTGTAAGGGTCAGTTGAATAAAGGCCTTAGAAATGTACCACAAAAGTATAAATCCAAGAGATTGGGGAAAAGTAGAAGGAGTTAAATATTGTAAATGCATAAAGCTAAGGAACCCTAATTGGAGTGATATGGGGGTCATTCCAAAAATCATGTTATAAATATTTAAAAGTAGCTAAAACCACTACTTCTAATCACACACAGCAGATAGAACTGTATGCATATTTTATATACTCCATATTTCTGCATAAAATTACCACATCCACAATTTACTCTTTTTTTTTTTGGCATGTTTATTATTTTAAAATACAATCCACTTAGCCCTTTATTTTGGTATTTCCTCTTTTATATATATTTTTCTTTTGACTCCCAACGTTTTTATCTTCTTTTTAATCTATGACTTCTTTCTCTTTGTGATTTTTAAAATTCTATTTACATCTGTGTCATAAAAAATATTTCTATTTCTTGTTTTAGACACTGTAATTATTTCAAAGCACTTTGGCTACACATCTGTCCTGATTTCCCTGCTACCAAGATCCAGTCACTAACTATTCTTTAAATCTGGAAAGAGATAAAAATCTTCAGTCCAGCCCAGCCAAAAAAAAAAAAAAAAAAGTTCTATTATTTTACTATATTAACAAGTCACATGTTCTGATGTTGTTCAGGTATTTAGAGAACCTTTGCATTGACAGCCCTTCTGATGCCTTTTAAAGATATATTGCTTATGTCAATAAAAAGGACATGGTTATTGTAAGTTATGGCAGATAGTGTTTCTGTCAACTGTATAGCACACATGTTAAAGGTAAACGAGAAGAAATTATGCCACTTTGTTGTATTTTCCCAGTGATTTATGTAAGCATTTACTCCCTTGTAGGAAAATTTTGAAATGGTGGTTCTGAAAATAGGACCCAAGTAAATATCAGCTGGATGTACATTCACACATACTATCTCATTTGTCTTTCTTTGCATCTTCCCTAGGAGGAAAATATATAACACTTTGGATTTCATTAGAATCAAAACACATTATTGAGCAAATCAACAAAATGAAATTTATAGGTATACTATAAAATTGAAAAAGTCTTTTACTTACATTTTCAAATAGTAGTTCTTACTCTTTAAATCAGCTGAGGAACTTTTTAAAATCTTACGGCTGGGCCGGACTCCCATGCCAATGACACTAGACTTTCTGAAGACAGGACCTAGTGACTGTATTTTTTTTTTTAAGGTCTCCCATGACTACACTGCTTTAAAAGTTCATGGACCTCCACTTTGAGACATATATCCAAACCTGCTCTGTGTCCCAGGAACACATTTCTACCTATTCCTATCATTTTTCAAATGATAATTTGAATCGTTAGATACATGATAGAGGCACCCTTGCATCTAAACACAAAAGCCCCTGGGCAGCACCTGTGGCTCAAGGAGTAGGGCGCCAGCCCCATATACCGGAGGTGGTGGGTTCAAACCCAGCCCTGGCCAAAAACTGCAAAAAAAAAAAAAATAAAATAAAATAAATCCCCCATTTGTCTTTAATAGTCATACCCAATATTAAGAAATAATAATAAGCCCAAGACTCTACTTTGTTTCCTATTTTTTCCCTTGGCCATTACATTCAAAGCAGACCCAAATGTCTCTCAATTCCAGACCTTGTCATCACCAGCATTGCTTTGGCCCTACCTTTTGTGAAACTAGAAATTGCCAGAATTTCTTGACAATAGTCTTTGTACGATTCAATTTATGGGCCAGAGCCCATCTTCCTAATAAGAGATTATGATATATTAATCCATGGCCTACAATCTCTTTGGTTCTCCATTGCCTACAGATAACCCAAACTTCTTAAGAAGTCCTGCATGGTGTAACTCCCTGACCTGCAGGTTTCTCTAGCTGGCCCATTGGTGACGGGGAGCTAACGTGCACATACTATTCTGTTCTTGTGGAAAGAGTCCTCAATCCCATTCTGTACCCTGGAAACTTACCTGCCAAGACCAAAAGTGCATTCACTAGTGACGCGAGCATCATCACGCTGAAACAGGACCTCTTCTAGGACACTGTTCCTTGTTCTCCAGGAAGAATTAAGATGTCACATCCTTGAGGCTCTCACTTGGTACTTTGGCTTGATCTTTAGTACAACAATTATCATGCAGATAAAATGGCATTTCAAGTTACTAAAATAAACTATACTATATACTTCTTTTATGTTTATTTAACTCAGGAGAAATATCCACATATAAGACTCTGAAATTTTTAAAATATTGTTTATCATATGAGAGTATTGTTTCCTTGCTTATTTGTTTGGTTTTGCTTTATTGTGTTTCCAACAAAATTCCTGCTGAGAGAGAAAATCAGTCTCTGGATAATGTATCTAAAAATGAGAGAGGGGGAGAAGAATTCCATTAAAATAAGAGAGATTTCAATTAATGTGTGAAAAGCATTTTTTAATATTACAAAGAATGCTCATTTTGCATGGGTTATTTATACAAATTGTTGGAAAATAAATAAAACTTTTAAAATTAGGTTGCAGGGGAGGTGCTATCACATTTTCAGTTGATTTAAATATCTAGTTTTCAAAATCTGCTCACAGGATTTTCAGATGCGAGGTTCCCCTAACTCATAACTCAGCTTTTTACCTTTTAATAAATAATTCTGCTTTTTCATAATTGTTATACCATCAAACAAGAAGCAAGGGATGACATTTTAGTGTAAGAAAATAAAAGTGCATTCACTAGTGAGCATTATAATCCCTGGAAAGGCTAGGAAAACACACACTACTGGCCCCTTAGCCAAAGTTTCTAATTCTGTAGATTTGTAGCAGACTCCATAGTTTTATGCTTTCAATAAGTCCCTAGGTGATGCTGATGCTGCTGGCTTGGAAACCACTTTTTTTTTTTTCTTTTTGGCCGGGGCCAGGTTTGAACTCACCATCTCAGGTATATGGGGCCAGCGCCCTACTCCTTTGAGCCACAGGTGCCACCCTGGAAACCACATTTTGATAGTCTCTGCATTATATTAACAATTTTACTAGTTAAGCTTTCACTATCACACATATTTCTGTTCACTGACGAATAGCTTGAATGTGGCCAAATATTTGAATGTTTTCAAATATCCGTATGTAATTATAGACCAAGAGAAGCAAACCACATATATATTAAAATTTATTATTACTTGGCCGTACTCTTAGTATATTTAAATACATCAATCTTGGAGGAAAAAAAGTTTTCTAATCTTGCTATCATGGATTTTTTTTTAAACAGTAGAAGATTTCATCTTAAATCTTTAGATTTTCATTCTTCTAATAAATATACACATATGAGTTCCAGGCAACTTCTGAATTTTTAAAAATTAAATAAAATTTATAAATTTTGTCAATACAATTGGAAGTTATCATTTCTTTGCAGAAATCTTCTAAACATAAGTGATGAAAATTCTAATTACTATGTTTTGAAAAATTACCAAAACAATTCTGTAAATATTTACAGGCATGCTATTACCTTTACTAGGATATTGGCTATAAACTTACATTATGTGAAGATAATACATTGGTCAAATCATGTCCTAGTCCTGTCCTAAGAAAATTAAAAGAAAAAAAAAAAAAAAACAGGCTGGGGAATGTCTTACTTCTGTATCGTTATAGCATTTGTCAACATCTTATTATTATGATAACACATGTGGATGAGACTGATGAACTTTAGGAAGTAAGGAAGCTTGGAGAAATTAATGGACACACCCAGACTGGTTATAGAACCTAAATTAGACTGAGTTCTGAAGACTCCCCCAAATTTTCTGTTACCCCATCATCTCCTTAGATGGTCCAAGCATGTGATACTTAGTCTGGGTCGTGGCCCTTGGAAATGGTCTGTTGGCAGGAGAAAATCCCAAAAAGGGTATAGCTGTGTTCTAGAATGTCCCCAAGCATCTCCTTTAGCATCTAGGAAGGGGTTTCTGAAAATTTGAGGAGTAAATGTGTGACAACAATTGCAGATAGTTGGGGCACAAAGAGACTTATATTTTTAAGTAAGGATATTAAGATCAACTTAATAGGTACTATCTAGTGTTGATATTTTCCATTTCTTTAGCTAAAAACCTTCAAATCACTTCAATGTAAATCACATTGACTGATTTTCTAAACCACTCTGTGAAGCGGACAAAGAGATGATCTCCTATTTAAAGTAAGGACAAAGTTTACATATTCCCGTGGTTTACTCTTCATACACATCTAGTAGAAGCCTGTGTCCTAGCAGCTGGTGTCAAACATGCATTCACCATTAATATAATCTACTTTTCATTTATTCATTCATTGGAAAAATATTTATTGAGTACATACTGTTCCCCAGGTGATGTTCTAAGTGCTAAGGACAATAGTGAACAAAACAAATAAAAATCCACTATCTCATGGAGCTTAACATTCCAATGGAAACTATGGAAGGCAGAAGAATGGCCCCTGCAAAGATTCCCACTGCCTAATCCCTGGAAATTATTAATATATTACCTTATATGGAAAAAAGATTTTTCATATATGATTAAGAATGCACATCTGGAGATGTAGGGCATGTCCTGGGATATCCAGGTGGGCCTAATCAATCGCATGGAACCTTAAAGGCAAAGACTCTTCCTTGTCTGGCTTAGGGGTGAGAACAGACGAAGGGTCAGAGAGATGGAGCTTTGATGATTGAAGATAGGGGAAGGGAGCCGTAAATCACAGAAAGTAGACATCAGGAAGGACAAGGAAACAGATTCTCCCCTGGAACATCCAGAAGGGTGCACTACCCTGCTAATACCTTGATTTTGACCCAGTGAGACCTGTGTCAACCTTTCAACCTGCAGAACTGTGAGATAATAAGAACATTCGTATTGGTAAATCACTACGTTTGTGATAATTTGTTATAGAAGGAATAAAAGCTCATTATGTTTGATCAGATGCACTACTGGGACCTGATCAAACTAAAAAAGCTTCTACACAGCCAGGAACACAGTAAGTAAAGCAAGCAAACAGCCCTCAGAATGGGAGAAGTTATTGCAGGTTATGTCTCCGACAAAGGTTTAATAATCAGAATTTTCAGAGAACTCAAATGCATTAGCAAGAAAAGAACAAGGGATCCCATTGCAGGCTGGGCAAGGGATTTGAAGAGAAACTTCTCTGAAGAAGATAGGTGCATAGCCTTCAGACATATGAAAAAATGCTTGTCATCTTTAATCATCAGAGAAATGCAAATCAAACCTACTTTGAGATATCATCTATCTCCAGTGACACTAGCCTATATCACAAAATCCCAAGACCAGAGATGTTGGCGTGGATGTGGAGAAAAGGGAACAATTTTGCATTGCTGGTGGGAATGCAAATTATTACATTCCTTTTGGAAAGATATATGGAGAACACTTAGAGATCTAAAAATAGATCTGCCATTCAATCTTGTAATTCCTCTACTGGGCATATACCCAGAAGACCAAAAATAACATCATAAGAAAGATATTTGTACCAGAATGTTTATTGCAGCCCAATTCATAATTGCTAACTCATGGAAGAAGCCCAAGTGCCCATCAATTCCTGAATGGATTAATAAATTGTGGTATATGTACATCATGGAATATTATGCAGCCTTAAAGAAAGATGGAGACTTTACCTCTTTCATGTTTACATGGATGGAGCTGGAACATATTCTTCTTAGTAAAGTATCTCATGAATCGAACAAAAAGTATCCAATGTACTCAGCCCTACTATGAAACTAATTTATGGCTTTCACATGAAAGCTATAACCCAGTTATAACCTAAGAATAGGGAGAAGGTGGAAAGGGAAGCGGAGGGAGGGTGTTGGTGGGATTACACCTGCAGTGCATCTTACAAGGGTATATGTGAAACTTAGTAAATGTAGAATGTAAATGTCTTAACACAATAACTAAGAAAATGCCAGGAAGGCTATATTAACCAGTGTGATGAAAATGTGTCAAATGGTCTATAAAAGCAGTGTATGGTGCCCCATGATTGCATTAATGTACACAGCTATGATTTAATAATAATAAAAAAAAGAAACTAAAACTCTGAGGTCAAAAGAGTGACTAAATTTTACAATAATAAAAGTCTACTATGACAATGGGGTCAGAAGAGAAGTTTGATGAGAAGAAATAATGAACAAAAGTAAGCTCTTTAGAAGAAAGAATGCTTAAGACCAGACAATTCAATTTCCTTTTTTTTAGGAAAATAGAAATAGGGAAACTAAGAAGGCTTTTGAAATTATAAAACAATTAATTAAAGAACTTCTTTTAAAAATATTTAAACATTTTTCAAAACCTGGAATCCTAGCTTCCTGGGTGCCGCTTTTCTTCAGCTACTGTGTCTAAAAATCATAAAGGAAAATCAGAGGAAACATGTTTGTGTATGTAGTGAAAAGTTATCATTTGACTAATTATATATCTGCTACATATATCCCAGCTTGCTGTCTTATACATAAAAGTGTGGGCATCACAAAAAATAGCCCCTCTCCCCCAGCGTGGAAATAGGGAGGAATGAGACGAACCTGAACTTCATGTGTGGTTTTTCCTTTTCTCTTCTGGTGGATACCACACATGGAGTCTGGTGAGAACGGCAACCCTAGCAGGATGGGTTCCTTGTTTACACAGCTCAATATAGCTGGAAGTCCCCCATGCCAAAGCAAGCTAACCAATCAGTCCTTCTCAAAAGAATTTTTGCCTTCTGTGTCCTACAGAAATATAAAGGTTACTCCCTCTGGAGGAACATTAGAAAGACATTTCCAAATACAGTGGAGTATGTTTAAGGGGGGTTTTGAATGACTGAAACCACCTTTCCACGCACTGATATTAAAGAAGACGAGGGAAAAAAATCCTGTAGAAAAATTTGATTTGCCATTTGAAGGAAGATTAAAAATATAACATAGCAGCTGTTTAATTTTCTGTCATTGAAATTCTAGTTTCGTGTTTTTTAATTGCTACTATGAAAAATTCTTTGATTGCACTTGATGAAATTAAGTTTTGCCTTTTTAATGATTAAACGGGAAAATTCAAGTGTGTTCTAGTTAAGAATTTAAATTATTGTGTGTGTTTAAAAGATGAAGTAAAATCTACTGGGACATTATTTTATCTCAAGGCTAGATACAATACTCAGTAATTGCACAGAGCACTTGTTCACTCTCAGTTCTTCGAAAATGACTAAAAATATTCCTTCACAGAATAAGAAAGCAAGTATTTACTGGGTTAAAAGGAAACTGTGGGATCTCTCTGCTCACAGCCGTGTTGTGACAGGAGTCATTTTAGAGAGGAAAATGGCATATTCATCAGCTCTTGTGGGATGGTCCCATGAGTCACTGGTCAGTCAACACAGTCGTCAACATGGTGCACATTTGACTCCCAGGATTTCATTTTGGAAGATGACCAGGGTGTTTGCAGATGAGAGAACAGTTGAGGAACCCATTACCTCCTCCTAGACCTTGAGATCACACAGTTTAGATAATGAAGCCCAGACCATGTGTTTCTCACTATAGGCAGAGAAATCTGTGTCAGACTGCAGCTGAATGCTAAAATGGAAACAGTGCAAATAGCTAGCCTGGGTCTGAAATAAATACAAAGGAAATAATGGATGTTAAGGGGGAATCTTGGGCCTCCCACAAAGGACCCTTCTGGAAAACGTCTCCTGGGCCTACAAATGTATGGCACAGTTAAGGATTTGTAATATTTTTTAACTTTTGCAGTCATAACAATATTTATAGTTATGAAATAATGAAGCTTCAAAAAATCTTGATAGGTTTGTCAATATGCATGGTAAGTTTTTCATCTCTTATAAACAGTCCCAAGCTTTGGATGGAAAAGTCATTTCTTCGTCTTGATGGAATTATATTTTAATTTCTTTTTTTTTTTTTTTCATTTTTGCAATTTTTGGCGGGGGCCAGGTTTGAACCCACCACCTCCAGTATATGGGGCCAGGTGCCTTACTCCTTTGAGCCACAGGTGCTGTCCTATTTTACTTTCTTTTTAAAACACTGGATTTATTAATGCAAGAAAACAAAATGCCATTTTGATAAAGACGAGAATAACCTTGGCTTTATGAGGGTAACTAACATATTAGCAGGGATTGTACACAGAGAGGGAGAGAGATCACTTGGTTATCATTTCTAAGCTACCCACTGAAAATTATATAATTCTTGACTAAACGCCAAAGGGGCCACTCAACACTAAGCTACTCAGAGTATCCTCCATGAGGACAAGGCTGGACAATTAAATGGTACTCCCCTTGCAAAGCTCTGCACTGATGCCAGCGTCTAGTCCACCCTTCAGATCAACTTTGCAACTCTTTTTCCGGAATAGCCATTAGAGCTATCCTGTATGAAATTGGACAATTAAGTTTAGGAACTCATCCTAGAAAAACTGCTCCATACCTCATTGCTGACTATCACTGTGGTCACCAAATGGCCAAAAGGAGTACCTTAAAGGTGACAGTAGTGATATTCAGCAATGAGGTATGAAGCAGTTTTTCTAGGATGAGTTTATACACTTAATTTTCTGACCTTGAAATCATGAAAGTCCTAAAAATGCAGAACAAACTTTTTTACTCCATGTAAAAAAGCCACTTTCTGTAGGATAGAATAAGTCCACTTATAAGCAAAGGCAACCAGGATGCACGTAGCTCCACAAATGGCACCTTTAATAATAATGTATAATGCATAAATAATAACGTATAAAATAATGTATAAATGTATAAACTAATGTATGAAATAGCAAAACTTGGAGAACCTGTTTTCTTTTATCTAATTTAAAGTCAGCTCTTAAAAAAATCAATGAAGAGATAAAAAAATAATGACATTGAGATGCGAGACACTATATTGTACAATAATATGGCTTACGTTTTAAGACACACTTTTAATTTTACAACAGTTTTAGTTTTATAGATAAGTTGCAGATTGTCTCCTGACATGCCCCTCACCCAGGTCCCTCCACTGTTCACAGCCAACATTACTGCATGTTGTGTCACAACTAATATTAATACACTGTTATCTAAAGGCTGCACCTTATTCATATTTCCTTAGTTTTTGCCAATATCCTCCCTCTGTCCTGAGATCTTACCCAGGCTGACCCGTCACACTTAGTCACCATGTCTCCTTAGGTGCTGCTTGACAGTGACTATGAAATGTTGGCTATAAAAAGCTGTTTTTGAAGGCCTTGAGAGTTTTGAGAATGGCTGGTCAAGTATTTTGTACGATACCCCTCTGATAGAATTGGTATGATGTTTTTCCCATGATCGGATTGGGGTTGTGGATTTTGAGAAGGAAGACCATGGAAGTAAAGCGCCCTTCTCATCACATCCCATTAAGGGTACACGCTATGAACGTGACTTATCTCTGCTGTTGTTGACCTGGATCGCCCGGCTGAGGCAGCGTCGGTCCAGTTTCTCCACCATAATCTCACTCTTCTCTCTCTCCCCTTTCATACTGTACTGCTTGGAACCGAGTTACCGTGAATAACCCACACTTAAGGTGTGAGGAACAAAGCTCCACCTCCTTGAAGACACAGTATCCACATAAATTATTTGGGATCCATCTGTATGGCCATTCTCCCAATCTATTTATTTATTCTATCATTTAGTTACATCATTCTGGATGCCTGACTGTGTATTTTTTACCTTGAATATAATCCAATAACAGGCTCTTTATTTTATTGTTGAGATGAGTTTTGGACACTGGGAGCTCTTTCAGTTTGCTCCTAAAGATAACTTTTTAAAAAGCTAATACATTGTTGGTTTTCTCACTTCATATTTACCCCCAAATTATATAAGGGAAAGGACATGCCAATTTTGAAGTTGATTTTATATTGCTTTAAAGGTCAAATCCAGATTTTAAAATTTGGTATGTGATGACTCAGACAAAGAGGATATCGGGCTGAGTCCTTTCCTTAGCAGTGGACAGTCCAATATCTGCCTAGAGTCCAATTAGTTTTCTTAATAAAAACTGTAGACTGTTGCACCTTTTCTCATATACCATCATAACTGTTTCTTTTACATATTTTGCTATGAAATGTTGGCTAAACAAAGATGTTGTTTAAAAATTATTTTTACAAGCATGACACTAAATGTTACATCTAAATAACTTTAGTGAAATAATCTATATTTGTGAAAACAGAAGGGAAATCACTTGGCATGTACAGCTGAAATTAGCATGGCATATCTGTAACTAGCCAACCCAGAACTAGCTTTTGTCTGTCATTGACAAAAACCTCTATGTCTATGATGAAATACTCCATCTAGATTTTGTTTTACTTCTTTTGTATAGTGTAACTGGTAGAAAACATTATTTAGATATTTCTGCAGAATTAATCATTAAATTACAAGGGTGCAAATATAACAATAGGTATCAAAACTTCTGAGTTCACTTAAAAAAAAAACAGCATGGTGTAATTAAAGGGTCATTCTTGAATATTTCCGGGTTGCTTGCTCTGTGCAAAAGTAAAAACTTCTTCAGTATCCCTCCTGAATTGTCTGTGCAGGCCACAGCAAAGAGTTTCTAAAACTGTTGAGCAGTACTCATTAAGACTTATCTCACAAGATTTTTCTGATATATCATTTATAAAAAGAGAAAAGGCATGAATCCAGAGCAATTGATGCTCTTCCCCAAATAAGACTATTTATGATATTATTTAAAGGGGGAAAATACTAGGAAAATAGGAGAATGGTAAACAGAAATGTCTCCTACCAGTAGAAAATTTTAAATAGGCCATACAGAGAAGTGTGGAGAAAAGTCAGCTCTCCATACATTTCCCCCTCAAGGCCTGAGCAACCTCCTGTTCACCTCTGGGAAGTTAGTTCATTCTCCTTTTCCTGAGGAATTTCTTCAGTCTGACCACCTTCAAAGGTGCCAACAGCAACAAACCATCACAAAAAAAGCCAACTGCTACGAGACACACAGGCACATCTGCACACCCACATGTGCACACAGCCCTGCTTAATTCCTCCCCGCATCTCTGTCACCATGATTTTCTTTTTTTTTTTTGTTAAGCAGGCCCAGCCATAATTTTTCTCTTGAGCCAGAAGCTGCCTTGCCCCCCATCCGAAAGAGGGTGGGGGAAAACTTAGCCCTTCTTCCTTAGCTGGTAAGTGAAAGAAGAAGATAAAGGAAATAATGAAAAGGAAAACTACAAACTCACAGTACCCCCACAAACAACAACAACAAAAAACAAACAACAGCAACAACAACAAAAAAAAAATCCATCAGAGAATTGTCACTCGTGTACACTTAGACTGAGGAGCAGAGAAATTGAAGCATGGTCTTAATTTGAGAAGATGCAAAAAGAAAACCTGACTGGTGAAAATTCATTAAGGTGGAGGACATCTCCATGAGAATCAAATTGATTCTCCAGTGAAACGGAAATGTTTCCCCTGCCAATTTGAAGAAAGGGAAATGGAGGCAGAAAGGTTGACTGACCTCCTGAAGGCCACCCAGGGAGCCTCTTGGGCCTCAGGTTCTCTTTAAAATAAAGGTTTACTTTAGATTCTCAAATAGACATTTAAAAATGTTGTCCAAATCCAAAACCTCAACCACTGGTCCCCATGTTTACAGTTCAGGATTATACAAATTTCCCCTGGTCCTCTGAGGCCTCATCTAAGAGACTTGATTGATGCTCCACTGCAGCACCAGGCCAAGGGCAGAACGTCGCACAGAGAACACAGGCATTAGCTAATGGAAGACATTCTTCATCCCGTGGAAGGATAGACGGCTGCAGCCAGCTACAGAGCCAGCCAAAAATGGCACCTAGCAGCTGTGAGGGAGGGTGAGTGCCCAGTGTCCACAGGGTGAAGAAAAACCACATGAAGTGAAGTTCAGATTCACTGGGAACTTTATCAGGATGCTTTTGGCACAAACTGCCACCACCATCAAGATGAACAGCATATGCAATTACCCTGGATATTTTTGATATTTTCCATTTCACCACACTGTCTCAAATGAGTCGTAAATGTTCTTGGGTGATGGAGGGGTGGCGGTGGGAGGTTTTGCAGAACATACCTATATAAGTGATGGAGGTTTCCAGAACTTCACATTAGGAAGTGCTCAGATATACCATTTTCTTTGGAAGGGTACTAGGGAGAGCACTGGCTAGAAATTTCAACTTGAAGCTGTGTTTACATAGCAGTTTATAAAACGTTGAGGGACTAGCAATAGCTCATCTCAAAGCAGGATTGGGATGCAAAATTCCCTCCTCAGATCTCCTTAGCAGGGCCACTGCATGTAAAGACATGCCCGCCTGGAAAGACAGAAAGCTCTGGAGTCTGTAATGCATGTCCCCCCCACTCCCTCTCACTACCAAAGCCACCAATACCCCTCCCCAGACCACGGCCCCGAGGCCAAGGTTGCTGAGATGCTTTCTGCCCATTGCACTAGGTCAGGGGATTAATTGGCAAGGCTAGTTGGAAAGTTGAAGTATAAACAAGTTTTTATTTTCCCTGTCTTTTGGCTCTTCATGAATAGAACTTTCACATAAGAACCTCAAGCTGATGGAAAAATTAGATAATCACGCCTGGTTGCCCTAAACTACCATACTCATCCTTAACTATGGGTCTGCTGAGGGCTCTGCAGATAGGCAAAGAAAAACTAACTGCCTAGTTTTATTGATGCTTTGGGGGAAACCAAATGGCAAAAGATGCAAAGAAACAACTTTGACAAATTTAAGTCAGTTTTCTCATTCTGATTGCTTTGACTGAATTAAACTAATTTATACATTTTTGAAAGTGCTAAAATCAGGCAGCAGTTTTCTAAAAAGTGGACCAGCAGCGCCTCCTACTGGTATTTTTTGTAGCGTGCAAGATCTAGGAGGACAAAGCCGCAATGCTGAGTTCAGGAGACAGGGAAAGCCCGAGGGAGGCTGCTTGTGCCAAGGAAATGATCAATGCTCACATATTAAAGGTTAGAAGTGAAGTCATAGCTGTTTCTAAATGTTCAAGTAAGTAATCTGCCATAAGACCTATGAAAACTAGGTCCTTATATAGCAAACACAAAAAGAAAAGGGAGAACTTAGGTCTAATAGAATACAAATGTCCGTAGATTATTCTATCTTTTCTTTACAAATAAACATATCCAAATATTAAACCAAAATTTCCCCCTTTAGAGGAAACTGTACAAATAAACACATAGAGACATTTTTGAAACTCGCATAATGTAAGCCAGTTTTTCCACTCACATCCACTCTCTGCTTACATACTCCAGTTTCACAGTTAAGGCAAGAAAAGCTCGCCAAAGGCTTTTATTGGCAATGGAAAATAAAGTCCCTAAGTTCACAATGAAATGACTTATATGGGAAACATTTGATTTTCAGAAATGTTTTTATACTTGAGAAAGACAAATTCTAGTTAGAAACATTTCCATCTGTGGATAGTTGCTTTTAAATAAATATTTTAAATATGGGGACCAGGATGACTTCTAAATTTCTTTGTTAGGAAGTTCAGGCACAACGGTGTACAACTGGGTATAAATTCTCAAAGACACATCAATCCTCAACGCTTCAAAAACCAACAGATGTTCAGAGTGGTGATCACTTAATTTACATTAAGGCAAATCCAGGTCCTTTCACATTGGGGAGCTCACCGTCTTCTGTTGTTGCAGAATAGACAACACCAAGTACGGTTTCAGTTTCTCTGCCTGGGAGCTGAGAGGGGAATCCTTTTTATTGACACATCCCAACTTAACCAGAAGAAATATTTTAACCTCACTGAAAAGTGGACAGGTAAAAGTTCTGGCTTTGTTAGCCTGGGAATTCGTTTTGTATAAACACATAACCCTTTCAAGTGAAAAGTGAGATTTTCTGATTTCATTGACGAAAGGAATTCTGTTCTGTGAATTTATGGATTTTATTTGACTGCAATGTGCTACAGGGTCCTATAGGCAGTAGCACAGAAAAAACACATCGACTGTATTGAAAAATTTTAATGCACATCTATTCATATAATTTGACATTTATAAGGAAAAAGAATAGTTTAATCCCCATCCATCATGGCATAATTTATCTTAGGGTCCAAAAAATAATTAAAAAGTAGCTAAGTCATGGAAGAAGCCCAAGTGCCCATCAACCCACGAATGGACTAGCAAATTATGGTACATGTATACCATGGAATACTATGTAGCCTTAAAGAAAGATGGAGACTTTACCTCTTTCATGTTTATATGGATGGAGCTGGAACATATTCTTCTTAGCAAAGTATCTCAGGAATGGAAGAAAAAGTATCCAATGTACTCAGCCCTACTATGAAGCTAAACTATAGCTTTCACATGAAGGCTATAACCCAACTATAGCACAAGACTATGGGGGAAAGGGCCAAGGAAGGGGAAGGGAGGGTGGAGGTTTGGGTGGAGGGAGGGTAATGGGTGGGGCCACATCTATGGTGCATCTTAGAATGCGGACAGGCGATTGCACTAATGTACACAGCTATGATTTAACAATTAAAAAAAAAAGAAAAAAGAAAGATTGGCTCAATAAAATTGAAAGTTCGAGGTGAAAAAACAAAAAGAAATAATCAAAATTAAATCAGAAAATATGAAATTGAAAACAAAGAATCATTCAAAAGATTAATGAAATACAAGATTGGTTCTTCATAAGAATAAAGTAAATCAATAAACTTTGAATAGTTTAACTAGAAACAGAAAAGTAAAGTCTCTAATAACATCAATCAGAAACTTTAAAAAAGGGCAAATAAGAACAGATATCACAGACATACAAGTGGTTATTTCCACCTACTACAAGAAACTCTATGGCCAGACATAACAATGTGGATGAGATGGACCAATACCTGGAGTCACCCTATCTGCTTATTTTATTTTATTTTTTAATTATAGATAAAAATATGCACCATAGATGTGGCCCAACCCATCATCCTCCCTCCACCCAAACCTCCCCCTCCCTTACCCTTCCTTGGTCCTTTCCTCATAGTCTTGAGGTATAGTTGGGTTATAGCCTTCATGTGAAAGCTATAGTTTAGCTTCATAGTAGGGCTGAGTACATTGGATACTTTTTCTTCCATTCCTGGGATACTTTGCTAAGGAG